>LFZO01000605.1:0-40249 GCA_001578225.1 Pseudocercospora musae
GCTTAATACTAGCCGATCGTTAATCTTTATTAACCTATAAGGGAATTAGAACGATTCGAATTAGATTAGGGAATAATCCGAATTAATAACACGCTCTATTCGAATTAACGTACTATTTAATCGTAGGAAGAAGATCCTACCGTATACCTCCCTAATAGGTCTATATATCCAAAGACTTAATAGTATTCGTATAAGATCGAATACGGCGGAAGATAAATAGGTCTATTGTAGACTAGTATAAATTTACGCCGCATCGAATCGTTAGTAATAGCTTGTTAATCGCCTAATCTCGTACCTTCTTCGAAGGATAGGCTAGCTCGAATTATAAGTCCTTGCCCTTCGAATAATAAAGGCAATTAATTCGAATAAGGCTTACCGATTAGTTCTCGTACTATATTAATATAGGCCTCTCGCGAGGGCTACGATAGAAGGCTTTCTATCTTCGAATAAGTATCTGTCTAGCTCTAACTAGCTACACGTTTAATCGACTATTTAAAGTAATTCTTATAGTAGATTAGGGTCAAGATTTAGTGTTCTTAAGCCGTATATTATAGACAAAGACTATAGAGGTATCGGCCGAGGCCTATCTTATTCGAATTAGTAGGGTTTCTAATTCGATTTCGCTTTATTCGAATTATACTAGTAGCTTGTTTAGTACTTATGTTAACTACAACGCCGAAGATGCCCTTACTATAGATATGTAACTATTAAATTAGCGTACTAGTAACCTTATCGATTAGACGTAAAAGGCGACTAAAACATAGCTTATAGATCCGAGTCGTTTCTCCCTTAATAAAGCATCTAGCGAGAACGATATCTAATTCGAATTAGTTAGCTTTATAATTCGAAGCGAATAGTCCTTTATTCGAATTACGTACTCTTGTTCTAGCGCTTATCGAACTTCGCGAAGATAATCTCATTTAGGTCCTTCTATCGTACTCGCTTAAAGGACATATTAACTTCAAAGTAACCGAGTTAGTAAAAAAGCTACGCTACTAACTTATAGAAGTAAATAACTATCGTCTCGTCGCAAGAATTCCATAAGCCTTAAATGTATTACTATATTCGAATTAGTAGTACTTTTTATTCGAATATAGACCCGACTCTATTCGAGTTACTTACTATCTTAGGATCTAACTTCTACTATTCGTATTCAAATAGGACGCCTATAAGGTAAGTACCCCTTAGATAACGAAGAAGCCTTTGTCTTGTAATCTCTACTAAGATCCTATCCTTAATCGCTATGCCTTGTATAAGCTTCTTAATTATACTAACGCCCTTATCCTTAAGCTACTCTTTATAGATCTTAGTTTGTTTGAAGCTAGCTAATTCGAGTTAGTTCTAAGACTTATTCGAATAACGATTATTCGAATAAAACAATGCCGTTATTCGAATAGCCCTTACTAAAAGTAAGCTTATCGCTAGTACAATAGGCGATTAGGATTCGAATTTCCTTAAGAATCGATACCGGCAATCTATTAGAAGGTAGCGGAGGGTACGTATGTATACCTCTCGATATCTATAGTACGTACGGATATTTAACAAGGTCTTCTAGTACAAGCTTTAGAAAGGATACTAAGTAGCTATAGCGTAGTATCTCTCCGGGACCTTGCGGATATGTAAAGCCTAATTCGAATAAATATTAGTAATAATTCGAATGAGAATTGGAATAATTCGAATATCGGACGAATCTATTTAAATAACGTTACTATAATGTTTCCTCCGCTTGTTACTTTGCTTAATTTAGTAATAGTAAGCGTGCCTTATAGGTCGCGACTTTGTATAGAAGTTCTAAAGATAGTCGGTATCGATCTAATTAGAATATCGAATAGCCCTAAAGAAATAGTCGTCTCGATTCGTAGCGTTTACCTATCGGTTTAAATAGCGGATATAGAATCTACGAATACTATTAAACTATTCGAATTAGATAAGTTATTTATTCGAATCGATGTAATCGAAGTAGGATACCTATACTTAGAAGCCGAAATTGTCCTATTATTAGACTATATAAGCTCTTCGAATCGCGGTAGGCAATAGATCGTTCGAATCGGTCTCGGGTACTAAAATACATACTAGAATATATAAGTAAACGGGGTGTGTTTAAGGGGGCCTATTCGAATTATAGAGTACACTAATTCGAATAATAATTATTCGAGTTAGCGTTACTATTTATTCGAATCTTTACTTACTTTGCTACGTTTCTTTTTAGTATATCTAGCTCTATAGCGTTAGGACCCTCGCGTCGATAGGTAGCTAGTTACTTAAGGAAGTTATCTAGAAGGCTTATATAGTCTATTAAACGAAGGGTATTATCTAGGTATTAGTAGTAATATATACTACTATATTAAAAAGCGTATTTGTTATACTTAGCGCCTTGTCCGAGTCGATCGAAGAAGGTATACTATATAGTAGATATATCCTTTTAAGCGGTTCGTAAGTATTATACCTAGTTCGAATAATTAATATAACTTATTCGAATTAATCTTATTCGAATAAGAAGGCTATGAGATTCGATTTATATACGTCGATATCCTTAATAACCTAATTAACTAAACTATTTACTATAGTCTCTTTAGTAATATTAATCTTAGCGCGAAGATCGATAAGAAAAGTATATCTATTATTATCGGTATCCGGATACGAAGGCAATGCCCTAACAAACTCGATATGTTTAGCTATTATCGGGTTTGTCGGCCCTCGTATTAGTACGATAGATTTATCTAGTTTAGTCTCGTTACTACTAAGGTCTATCTACTCGGGATAGATCCTATCTTTAGTAAAGAACTAATCCTTATACTCTTCGTAGCCTTTTAAAAAGGTATTTAGATCTTCTTCTATAAATAGTAAATTGATCTCTAGTAAGAAAGGCATAATTCGAATTAGACGCTATTCTAATTCGAATAATATCGATTCGAGTAAGATACTTTTTAGATTCGAATCGCTATACTTTAACTAATATAAATAGCTTTTACTAGAGCGCTTAGAAGGATAAGTAGGAGTAATGTTAACAAGTTTAATAGTTCGAATGTCTTTAGTTTGTAATTCAAATAAGATTGTTTATTAGTAATTCGAATAGGTACTAATAATAATTCGAATAGGTTTAGCTATTATTAATCTTAGTAGATTGTATAAGGACAAGTAGGTACGCGAAAGCTAACCCCGTAAAAGCTTATCCGACTATACGGTAGAAAGTTAGACCGAGCTATATTACGTGCTCAGTTAGTCCCGCGTTTAGCGCGGTCGGGTTAACTGTCATCACAATCAAACCTCTTCAGCATCACGGGCCGAATATCGGCAAGGCAAAAGAACCTTGTCTTCCATGGCAGTCTCTGCACTTGACGAGCCACACAAGCGAGAGAATACATTGACCTGTCTTTCGACCGAGCTTACGCAGCTGTGGTCATGTACTTGACGGTATTTGATTACAGATAGCCAGGCTTGTTGGCCGATCGATAGCGTGAACACAATGGGCGATACGGACATCGAAGAGTTGAGGCGGCCTCGCCGCTTCAGCCTGATCAAAGGCATCAAGCCAAGATTGGACAATGCCAAAGAAGCAAAAGTGGTTTTTGGAGACTCGGAGCAAGGTCTTGATATCCGTTCCGATGACCATGATAACCATTATGGCCATCACAGAACTGATTCAGCATCTTTGCCACTGCGAGTATGGAACAAGCTGTTGTCCCTTGAGGCTATCGAGCAGGAGGGTGTGCGACCTGTGTCAGTCTCAGAACGCACGAACACCAGAGTGATTGGTATCTTTACGTTATGGTTCACACTGTCTACCAATTTGCTCCCGTAAGGCCAGCATCGATGTCTCTTCCATCGAACACCGGCTCACACAATCATAGTATCGTTACTGGAATGGTCGGAACGCTCAGCTACGGTCTAAGTCTACAAAACGCTTCTCTGATCATCCTGTTCTTCAGTCTGTTTTGCACAACTCCGACTGCATACTTAGCAATTCTGGGACCGAAGACCGGCATGAGACAAATGATACAAGCCAGGTTCAGCTTTGGGTGAGTGCTGGTTTCAAGTTACAGGCAAACATCGAGCTAATCAAGAGCAGGTATTATCTGGTCTCCCTCCCAGTCTTGCTGAACCTGGCTACGCTTACCGGCTTTTGTGTCATCGACAGCGTTGTTGGAGGCCTTACCCTATCGTCTGTTGACAGCGGGAAGCTGACACCGACCGTTGGTATCGTTGTGATCGGCGTTTTGGGGCTCTTGGTGTCATTTTGCGGCTTCAAGGTACTACATTACTATGAGCGATACGCTTGGATACCTGCCATGGTCGCCATAATCGTTGCGACTGGATGTGGCGGGAAACATTTATACAAGCAAGTCGTGACCGAAGCACCAACAGCGTCAACTGTGCTTTCTTATGGCGCGCTAGTCGCAGGATTCCTGGTACCTTGGGCTGCTTTGGCGTCCGACTTTGCCACATATATGCCTGCTCGAACTCCCGCAGTCAAGGTCTTTGCATATACCTATGGAGGTCTTTTTCTGCCTAATGTACCACTCATGGTCCTTGGAGCGGCGATTGGAGGCGCAGTCCCAAACGTCCCATCGTGGGAGGCTGGATACAATTCGACATCCGTTGGCGGAGTTCTGGCCGCAATGTTCGAGCCCGCTGGCGGCTTCGGCAAGTTCCTTGTCGTCATTCTATCGCTCACCTTACTGGGCAACATCGCAGCGACCATGTATGCGATCACTTTGAACTTTCAGCTGCTTCTACCTTGCCTGGTCAAAATACCGAGATCGCTGTTCGCCATTGTCATCACTGTCATCGTGATACCAATTTCTGTTCAGGCGGCCAAGGACTTCTTCGTAAATCTGGAGAACTTCATAGGCGTCATTGGATACTGGTCGGCGGCATTTGTGGCAGTGGTTGGCGTCGAGCATATACTCTTTCGAGGTAGTAGCAGTTCCAATTACGCCCATGACCTCTGGAATTTGCCGAGAGCACTACCCGCTGGCATCGCTGCTGTGGTAGCTGCGATATGCTCGGTAGCGCTGATTGTGCCGTGTATGCAACAGGTATGGTACACTGGGCCGATCGGAGCTAAGACGGGTGATCTTGGGTTCGAGATGGCCTTCGCAGTGACAGCAATACTTTATGTGCCGTTTCGACTTGCTGAACGCAGGCTCGTTGGGCGATAGCCGAAGTCAAACCCTTGTACGACCTGCAACAATCAGGAACAGCTCTCGCCAAACGATGGATCTTCTCTTGACGTGACTCGCAAAAGGAATGGTAAAGGCGTGACACCTTCAATCGATATGCATCAGCTTCATAGGAGATCTCTTCCTAAGCGATTGATATCGCAGACAGAACGTCGGAGCAGGCATCAAGTGGAGCGACAGTCGCCACTTCTGAATGAGCTGAGCCTTGAATGCTGTTTGGCTCCTATTTCCTGTTTTACTACACCATGTTTACATACGCCACGAACGGCACAGGCAGAAGGTCGTCGTCGTCAACGAATGTTCGTTCCCGAGTAAGCCAAGCATTGGATGCTTTTTTTCTTCCGATTCACAATCGCTCACACTCTTCTATGAACTAGACTACTGCCTGCATGATCAAGTCTCTGGATGGCCCCCCGACCTTGGGACACACCTGCACTGAAAATTTCTTGGGTGATTTGTCACGCCATTCGTCAGCTTTACACTCAGCATCACCTCCTGGCCTTGTTCGTTAGTCGTCGGGTTGATCTCGAACGTCGATAGAACACATGCAACCACAATCCATACACTTGTTTCGGCAAGATACCGGCCTACGCCTGTCCTGCGCCCGAGCCCAAATTGCCCAGTGGGAAATGGCTCACCACGTCCGCCTTAGCTGCTCGCACATTGTTGAGCACTATAACAGACTCTCCGAGGATGTTCAGGGATACAATATCAGAGTCATATGGCTTTGGCCGGTTTGCGTAGGCGTAATACGGATCATCTGTCGGTACAATGCGAAGTTGTTCGAGGATTGGCTTTGCCGGCGGCAGTGGCAGTCTTGAACTGTTTCAACGTCGTATGCTAGCAGCGATATATACGACGATCGACAGCATTGTGAGGACAAGAATGCTGCCCAACGCCAATTTGGTTCATGCCGAAAAGTTTTCGTACTGCTCTGATGTCGGTTAGGAAGCTGTCAGCTGAAGGAGGGTAGAGTATGTTTCTGGGTGGGAGATGTTCCGTCCATACGAAAGTCAAGCGTTGTGTCGCCATATTGTACAACCATTACTATCTCGACCTCCATCGGTGTTCGTAATACCGATGATAGACCTGCAGTCAGCTAACTTACCTGGATTACTTCGGCCGACTCACCATCCCTGCTCAATCTGCGAGTCACTGACTAGGTTCTCCCTTCCCGCGGGCAAGTTTATAGGCGAAGAAGGTTCCAGCCAGCAGCGATTCTGTGACACCGTGATACGCTCCGAAATCAGGATCTGAGCTTTGATTGCACAGGTAGAAGGCACAATTCTGAAACGCCGCTCACATTTCTTTCGATGAGGACAACTTCTTCTATGCCCATACGTATCAGCGGAACGGGCATGACAAAGTGTTCAGGTGCTACAGCGCAAGCTGCATATCTGAGTGAGGCAACACCTCAGGATCCATACAGGTATCATCAAGGTTTCGGCAACCGGATAGCGTCAGAAGCAATGTATGTGGCAGTGAATGTCAACCAGGTACCGATGTTGCAGCTGCGAGGGCTCATGCTGACTGCTTGCCAGACCTGGCGTGTTACCGCAGGCCAGAAACGCTCCACAGCGGGTCAAGTACGACCTCTACTCAGAGCAGGTAGGTTGATGTTGTTGTTGTTGATCACAATGCTGTGTGTGTTGCTCTGCTTGCTGAAGAAATAAATCACAGCTGAACGGATCAGCATTTGTCTCGTCCAGAACAAACATCCAGAATGTCTGGCTCTACCGGATACGACCTTCTGTTGCTCATCGGCAGTTACAGAAAGTGCCGAAGAAGGACTTTTTGATCGAATCATGTTTCCTGCCTGTGAACGACAATGTCGAGCAGGTTGCCTCGCAGCTGGTATGGGATCCATTCCCGATGCCAACAGCTTCAGAACATGTTGACTTCGTGCATGGTCTGAAGACTATTGGCGGCAGTGGCGATCCGACGTTGAGAGAGGGCATCGCCATCCATGTCTACACAGCATCCACCTCCATGGACAGATCCGCCTTCTGCAACAACGATGGCGACTTGCTCATTCTGCCGCAAGTTGGCCTGCTGGACATCCAAACCGAGCTGGGTCGTATAATGGCGAGACCTGGAGAGCTTGTCGTGATCCAGGCCGGGATCAAGTTTCGAGTGTCGCTGCCATTTGGGCCATCCAGAGGCTACGTTCAGGAAATCTTTGGGAGCCACTACGAACTGCCAGAGCTGGGACCGATGGGTTCGAATGGCATGGCATATCCCAGAGACTTCGACATTCCTGTAGCCAGCTTCGACATCGACTCTTCAGCATGGAACATTGTGTATAAATTGGGAGGTCGATTGCACACTTGCGAGCAATCGCACACCCCATTTGACGTTGTTGCTTGGCACGGAAATTACTCTCCATTCAAGTATGCAATCGAGAAGTTTGTGAACATGGCCAACGTCGAGAAGGACCAGGCAGATCCCACGATTTATACTGTCCTGACTGCCAGATCGAAGGTTCCTGGAGTCTCTCTCACCGACTTTCTCGCTTTCACACCAAGATGGAGCACAACGACGAATACCTTCCGCGCGCCGTACTATCATCGGAACATGTCGACAGAAGTGACGGGCCTCATATATGGCCAGTATGGTGGATCTAGCCATGTTCTCGAGCCAGGAGGTCTTTCATACGAAGCTTCGTACATGCCGCATGGTGAGAGCTACCAAACCTGGAAGGAGTCGACGACAAGAGAGCTGGTGCCCGAACGAGTAGCAGAAGGGACTCTGGCGTGGATGTGGCACCTGTCGGCGCCATTGCTGCTGACGAGGTATGCACTCGAGAAGTCCGGATGTCTGCACAGGTCAGATGCAACGCAATGGGATAATGTGCAGGGCCACTTTCTAGATCATCTAGAGGAGGTCAATGCTGATCTGGCTGCTGCTGGACTGCCACTACTCGGTCAGCAGGAGATGACACAATGAAGTGCGTGGTTACGTTCAAACACTGAAGCTCCTGTGACGATGCTCATGGCATGATATAGCGACCATGACATGATCTTCTGGACTCATCTCGCACGCGGCCGTCGTGACTTCGCGTATCCAAAGACTCCCATTACTTTCAATGTTCCTCTGCTTGAAGTAAACAGAGGCAGAACCGCGGGCAGTTCTGCTTTGCGTGTATGTAGATGATCTTGACTTCGCCTCGGTCACATGAGCAGAAGAGCCAACAGAGGAAGACGTCCATATCATCATCATCACGATAGCAATCGCTGAAAACTCGGTCCTGATCCGATGGTACTCCGCGCGGGTAGGAACACGATCAGATCCTGGTTAGATGACATGGTGGTAGACAATCGTAGTCAAAACTTGATGTGACTCCCATCAAAACGCAGGCGGCTACGGTCAAGGGCTTGAAGTAGTTTCAGCTAACCCGACCGCGCTAAAAGCGGGACTAACCGCGCTAAAGCTTACCTAACCGCGCTAAAGCTTACCTAACCGCGCTAATCAAAGTCTAACTCCGCTTTTAAACCTAACTCTATCTCTTATACCCTACTACCTCTACTACCCTACTACTACTATTCGAAGCAAATTACTATCTTATTCGAATTAATCTAGTACTTTATTCGAATTATCTCTACCTATTCGAATTAATAATAAAATAGCCTTAGTAGGTAGTAGTAACTCTATCTAAGGCTATTATAATATCTAGGCCTTTAAGGACTACCGTCCCTTCTACCTCTACCTTCGCTATATTAAGGCTTATAAAAATACTAAACTACTAGTATTCGAAATAGTATAACTCGAATTAATCTACTCTCTAGTTTAAATTATCTACTAATCTAATTCGAATAGGAAGTATATAAATCTAAGAATAATGTAGGTAAGGTCTTTAATTAAATTACGGTAAAGGTCTAATAAGGGGAGATAAGATATAGGCTTAATAGCTATAAGGTATAGTTCGAATTAGTATCCTAGTTTATTCGAATATAATTACTAACCGATTCGAATTAGAAACGATTCTATATTCGCTAGGCTTTAGTAAAGCATATTCGTAATAATTATAAAGAGCTAGCTAGTTAGGATACGCTATTAGTCGATAAGAAATTCGTAAAGTTAGAGATAGAGTAGCTCTATTTTATAGAGGAAGAGAAGATAGATATAAGAAAGGGTAAAATTAATAAAGCTAAAAGTACGTAATTCGAATTAGGCATCCTATTTATTCGAATTAATAACTAATCTAATTCGAATTATAGAATTCTATAAGAAGATTGCCTAGAAGAAGCTAGAGGAGTATACTTATAAGGCTATAGCCTAGAGTACTTTCCTTACTAGCCTTACTAAAGATATAGCTTTAACGTAAGTTAACTCGAATTAAGTTCTAACGTTATTCGAATCTAGTACTAATCTTATTCGAATTATAGACTAACAATCCTAAAAAAATCTAAAGCCTCCCCTTCTAGTATCCGTAAGAGAGGTACTCCTACTAAGAAGGAGTTAAAGTACGTATTTTCAAAGCTAATTCGAATTAGCTATATCTTTTATACAAGTGCTTCTACTAACTAATTCGAATTAGGGGCGTTTCTCGCTAGCTAATAGGTAAGGGTAAGGGTAAAGGAAATACTACGCCTTCGGGTCGAAAGCTCTCTAGTAAGAGTTAGCTCTCTTCTCCTATAGTTATAGAGGATAATAATAATAATAAGAGTATAGAGCTACTTTAATTCGAACTATATAATCTCCTTATTCGAATCTATCTATAGCTTAATTCGAATAAGCTTACACGACCTATAGATAGTAACTAGAACTCGGACTCTTCGGCTACTAGACGTTTAGAGTAAGTATCTCTTCTTCTTTATACTAACCTTTAGCTCTCTAATAAACTAATATTATTAGTACTATTATTATTAGCTCCGACGATAGCAATAACGATAGTAGTAGCGACAATAACGATAACGACGATAGCGAAGAGTTCGAAGGCTTTTTCCTTAAGGTAAAGAGAAAGAGGAGTACTTCTAAGTATAATTCGAATTAGGTATTAGTATTATTCGAATTATTACTAATAAGGCTATAGCTCTCCCTCTTTCGAATCGTTAGCTTCTACGAAGGATACTACTAAGTATACTTCTTATTTACTAACGTCTTAATATCTCTACTTACAATAGATATAGTAATAATCCTCTTCCGACTTCTACTACCTTTACGGTAGTAAATACAATAAATACGAAGGGAAATCCGTACGTTATTCGAATTACAATCTATCTTTATTCGAATTAAAAACATCTCGACTCGAATAAGTTATACTTATTAATTTTTAGTATACCTAAAGATCTAGCAAGGTCGCTATCGTAAGTAACTATTACTTACTATTATACAATAATTCTAATAGATTTCTAGGCCTATTCTNCTTCTAAGTATAATTCGAATTAGGTATTAGTATTATTCGAATTATTACTAATAAGGCTATAGCTCTCCCTCTTTCGAATCGTTAGCTTCTACGAAGGATACTACTAAGTATACTTCTTATTTACTAACGTCTTAATATCTCTACTTACAATAGATATAGTAATAATCCTCTTCCGACTTCTACTACCTTTACGGTAGTAAATACAATAAATACGAAGGGAAATCCGTACGTTATTCGAATTACAATCTATCTTTATTCGAATTAAAAACATCTCGACTCGAATAAGTTATACTTATTAATTTTTAGTATACCTAAAGATCTAGCAAGGTCGCTGTCGTAAGTAACTATTACTTACTATTATATAATAATTCTAATAGATTTCTAGGCCTATTCTACCTAGCTCGATAATAGGAGAAGCTTAACAATTTCCTACGTTTCGAAATAAAAAGACTAGAAAACCTAACTTAGTAGCGATAATTAGTACGCTAAAAAGGCATAGTTATAAAGTGCCTTATTCGGCGTATTTAAAGAACGCTAAAAAGACGTATCTCTATATCGGTTATCGTAACTTAGGGCTATTTCAAGATTTAAGGAAGGAAGATCTTAAGGCAATATAATTCGAATAAAAGAGCGATCTAATTCGAAGGAGAGACTATACTTATTCGAAAGAACGAACTATCTATCTATTCTAAGCTTATGCCGAAGCTTACGGTTCTCTAATTCTAGCTAATTATTCTTTAACTTCTTTGTCTAGGCCGCTTCTCGTCTCTTATCTAGTTCGATAGCTAATTCTTCCTTTAATTATTATGCTTTCGTTCGCTTAGGTAAGGCAACTAATATAGAACTTGATAGCGACGATAGGGAAGCGATAGAACCTTCGATCGGGCGCTTAGGAGGAAGTATAGCGCGACTCGAATTAGTACTAGGCTAACTCGAATTAGGGGCCGGAGCGATAGCTAAATCTCTTAGAACTAGGGTTACCGGTTTCTTCGAGGGCCGTAACGGGCTATCGTTAATAGTAATAGCCGCGGTAGCTAAGCTTCTAGGAGTAGACCCTTCGGTACGAAAGATATTATAGGAACGTTTTAGAGTTAGTACTTAATTCGAATTAGTAACATTAACGATTCGAATTATATATAGAAACTTACTTCTTAATAGAGCGAGTAAATAAGTAACCCGTTTATATCTACCGTCGTTACGCTAGCCTTATCGAATACTAGTATCTTCTCGGATTTGCCGGCTTAATACTAGCTAATCGTTAATCTTTATTAACCTATAAGGGAATTAGAACGATTCGAATTAGATTGAGGAATAATCCGAATTAATAACACGCTCTATTCGAATTAACGTACTATTTAATCGTAGGAAGAAGATCCTACCGTATACCTCCCTAATAGGTCTATATATCCGAAGACTTAATAGTATTCGTATAAGATCGAATACGGCGGAAGATAAATAGGTCTATTATAGACTAGCATGAATTTACGCTATATCGAATCGTTAGTAATAGCTTATTAATCGCCCAATCTCGTACCTTCTTCGAAGGATAGGCTAGCTCGAATTATAAGTCCTTGCCCTTCGAATAATAAAGGCAATTAATTCGAATAAGGCTTACCAATTAGTTCTCGTACTATATTAATATAGGCCTCTCGCGAGGGCTACGATAGAAGGCTTTCTATCTTCGAATAAGTATCTATCTAGCTCTAACTAGCTACACGTTTAATCGACCGTTTAAAGTAATTGTTATAGTAGATTAGGGTTAAGATTTAGTGTTCTTAAGCTATATATTATAGACAAAGACTATAGAGGTATCGGCCGAGGCCTATCTTATTCGAATTAGTAGGGTTTCTAATTCGATTTTGCTTTATTCGAATTATACTAGCGGCTTGTTTAGTACTTATATTAACTATAACGCCGAAGATGCCCTTACTATAGATATGTAACTATTGAATTAGCGTACTAGTAACCTTATCGATTAGACGTAAAAGGCGACTAAAACATAGCTTATAGATCCGAGTCGTTTCTCCCTTAATAAAGTATCTAGCGAGAACGATATCTAATTCGAATTAGTTAGCTTTATAATTCGAAGCGAATAGTCCTTTATTCGAATTATGTACTCTTATTCTAGCGCTTATCGAACTTCGCGAAGATAATCTTATTTAGGTCCTTCTATTATACTCGCTTAAAGGATATATTAACTTTAAAGTAACCGAGCTAGTGAAAAAGCTACGCTACTAACTTATAAAAGCAAATAACTATCGTATCGTCGTAAGAATTCTATAAGCCTTAAATGTATTACTATATTCGAATTAGTAGTACTTTTTATTTAAATATAGACCCGACTCTATTCGAGTTACTTACTATCTTAGGATCCAACTTCTACTATTCGTATTCAAATAGGACGCCTATAAGGTAAGTATCCCTTAGATAACGAAGAAGCCTTTGTCTTGTAATCTCTACTAAGATCCTATCCTTAATCGCTATACCTTATACAAGCTTCTCGATTATACTAACGCTCTTATTCTTAAGCTACTCTTTATAGATCTTAGTTTGTTCGAAGCTAGCTAATTCGAGTTAGTTCTAGGACTTATTCGAATAACAATTATTCGAATAAAACAATACCGTTATTCGAATAGCGCTTACTAAAAGTAAGCTTATTGCTAGTATAACGGGCGATTAGGATTCGAATTTCCTTAAGAATCGATACCGGCAATCTATTAGAAGGTAGCGGAGGGTACGTATGTATACCTCTCGATATCTATAGTACGTATAGATATTTAATAAGGTCTTCTAGTACAAGCTTTAGAAAGGATACTAAGTAGCTATAGCGTAGTATCTCTCTAGGACCTTATAGATATATAAAGCCTAATTCGAATAAATATTAGTAATAATTCGAATAAGGATTAGAATAATTCGAATATCGGACGAATCTATTCGAATAACGTTACTATAATGTTTCCTCTACTTATTACTTTACTTAATTTAGTAATAGTAAGCGTGCCTTATAGGTTGCGACTTTGTATAGAAGTTCTAGAGATAGTCGGTATCGATCTAATTAGAATGTCGAATAGCCCTAAAGAAATAGTCGTCTCGATTCGTAGCGTTTGCCTATCGGTTTAAATAGCGGATATAGAATCTACGAATACTATTAAACTATTCGAATTAGATAAGTTATTTATTCAAATCGATGTAATCGAAGTAGGATACCTATACTTAGAAGCCGAAATTGTCCTATTATTAGACTATATAAGCTCTTCGAATCGCGGTAGGTAATAGATCGTTCGAATCGGTCTTAGGTACTAAAATATATACTAGAATATATAAGTAAACGGGATATGTTTAAGGGGGCCTATTCGAATTATAGGGTACACTAATTCGAATAATAATTATTCGAGTTAGCGTTGCTATTTATTCGAATCTTTACTTACTTTGCCGCGTTTCTTTTTAGTATATCTAGCTCTATAGCGTTAGGACCCTCGCGTCGATAGGTAGCTAGTTACTTAAGGAAGTTATCTAGAAGGCTTATATAGTCNTAATCGAAGTAGGATACCTATACTTAGAAGCCGAAATTGTCCTATTATTAGACTATATAAGCTCTTCGAATCGCGGTAGGTAATAGATCGTTCGAATCGGTCTTAGGTACTAAAATATATACTAGAATATATAAGTAAACGGGATATGTTTAAGGGGGCCTATTCGAATTATAGGGTACACTAATTCGAATAATAATTATTCGAGTTAGCGTTGCTATTTATTCGAATCTTTACTTACTTTGCCGCGTTTCTTTTTAGTATATCTAGCTCTATAGCGTTAGGACCCTCGCGTCGATAGGTAGCTAGTTACTTAAGGAAGTTATCTAGAAGGCTTATATAGTCTATTAAACGAAGGGTATTATCTAGGTATTAGTAGTAACGTATACTACTATATTGAAAAGCGTATTTGTTATACTTAGCGCCTTGTCTAAGTCGATTAAAGAAGGTATACTATATAGTAGATATACCCTTTTAAGCGGTTCGTAAGTATTGTACCTAGTTTGAATAATTAATATAAGTTATTCGAATTAATCTTATTCGAATAAGAAGGCTATAAGATTCGATTTATATATATCGATATCCTTAATAACCTACTTAACTAAACCGTTTACTATAGTCTCTTCGGTAATATTAATCTTAGCGCGAAGATCGATAAGAAAAGTATATCTATTATTATCGGTATCTAGATACGAAGGTAATATCCTAACAAACTCGATATATTTAGCCGTTATCGGGTTTGTCGGCCCTCGTATTAGTACGATAGATTTATCTAGTTTAGTCTCGTTACTACTAAGGTCTATCTACTTAGAATAGATCCTATCTTTAGTAAAGAACTAATCCTCGTACTCTTCGTAGCCTTTTAAAAAGGTATTTAGATCTTCTTCTATAAATAGTAAATTGATCTCTAGTAAGAAAGGCATAATTCGAATTAGACGCTATTCTAATTCGAATAATATCGATTCGAGTAAGATGCTTTTTAGATTCGAATCGCTACGCTTCGACTAATATAAATAGCTTTTACTAGAGCGCTCGGAAGGATAAGTAGGAGTAATATTAACAAGTTTAATAGTTCGAATGTCTTTAGTTTATAATTCGAATAAGATTGTTTATTAGTAATTCGAATAGGTACTAATAATAATTCGAATAGGTTTAGCTATTATTAATCTTAGTAGATTGTATAAGGACAAGTAGGTATGCGAAAGCTAACCCTGCAAAAGCTTATCCGACTATACGGTAGAAAGTTAGACCGAGCCGTATTACGTGCTCAGTTAGTCCCGCGTTTAGCGCGGTCGGGTTAACTGTCATCACAGGGCTTGAAGCAGACCTAGTCTTGGGTCTTTCTCGCTTCTGACGAAAGCTCTCGCTATCCAAACGTCATTCCACTTTTCTGCCGACACGATATTGCCACCAGATGCTTCCAATGCGTGGGGACCCCAGCTCCAGCAAGGTAGGTATTGCGACCACAGCTTAGAAATGCTCTTCTCCTGAGCCCAAGTATATATATCTTCCCTCCAGTTCGAACTCTTCGTTTCCATCCATTGATTCACTTACGATCATCCTCCATCAACTACTGAATAGCATCTCAACCCAATATGCCAGGCAACAAATCTTGGAAAGTCACTGGAAAGACTGGCTTCGATGCCCTGAAGCAGTCCGACGAACCAGTGCCAGAGGTGGGAGATAAAGATGTCCTCGTCCGATGTAAGTGAATGAGAGCGCAATAGCGACTCAATCCTGAGCTGACTTTGATAGTTCATGGCGCGTCATTGAATTACCGCGATCTTATAATCACCAAGGGCCAATACCCGTTCCCTATCAAGGACAATGTCGTCGCAGGCTCCGACGGTGCCGGAGTCGTAGAAGCAGTGGGATCGAAGGTCAACAGGTTCAAGAAGGGAGACAAGGTCATAACTCTGTTCAATCAGGGACACATCGCAGGCTCTCTAGACGAGCAATCAATGGCTGGCGGTGTGGGTGGTGTCGTAGATGGCACACTTCGACAATACGGCAGCTATGATGAACAAGGATTGGTACACGCTCCATCGAACCTCGATTTCGTCGAGGCAAGCACGCTCACCTGTGCTGGTCTGACTGCGTGGAATGCGCTGTACGGTCTCAAGCAGCTGATGCCTGGCGAGTGGGTGTTGACTGAGGGGACGGGAGGTGTCTCAATCTTTGCGCTTCAATTTGCCAAAGCAGCTGGCGCGAAGGTTATCGCTACCACATCTTCGGCAGCGAAGGGCGACAGGCTTAGGAAGCTCGGCGCTGACCATGTGCTCAACTACAAGGAAGACACCAATTGGGGAGAAACAGCAAAGAAGCTGACAGGTGGTCGTGGTGTGCAACATGTCGTGGAAGTCGGAGGTCCAAACACTTTGCACCAAGCTCTCAAAGCGATCGCCATTGACGGGGTCATTTCCATCATCGGATTCCTGGGCGGTGTGAAGAGTGAAGGCCAGCCTTCCATGATTGACGCTCTGATGAACATTTGTACCATCCGCGGCGTCCTTGTCGGATCAAGACATCAGTTCGAAGACATGAACCGAGCTGTGGAGGCAAATAACATCAGACCTGTTGTTGACGAGACGATCTTCAAGCTTGATCAAGTGCCCGAAGCGTACCAGGTAAGTCGTGACCGTCAATCGCTAGCAAGAAACCCATTTCTAACACCGAGAGTAGTACCAATGGGACCAGAAGCACTTTGGCAAGGTCGGAATCAAGATTGAATAGATTCAGCGACTCGGATCGAATCAATGTGATCTCCAAGAAGTCCATGCAAAATCCATTCCCCTATTCATTTGCAGGCTGAAGGAGCATTTTTGAGCAGGTTTCTGCTGTCTGACATACATATGATCTGTCGGACTGGGGTGCCGATGCACCCGCACAGACGTCAACAATCCTTCGGGCACAGATATATTGACGTGGCTTGCTTTCAAACTACTGCACGTTGGCTGCTCCTCTATTGTTCTAAGTCTACTTCATCTTCACTCTCGTTCGTTATGCAGCAATTGTTTGTGCTCATGATGAATTTCTACCTACACGACACGAATGGTTTCCAGAGATCTGCTCTGCGACATCAAATGGCACTGCCACTGCATGTTCATCCATTGCTCGAGTGAGAGAGCAGCCGACGCAGGGCGTTGCGAGTGGATTATATTCTGGAGCAAAGTAAATTCCGATTGCAATTCTGTCGTCCAGAAATCAAGCACGAAGTATATCAACACGATGGAATACGAAAAGTGACGATTTACGAAACTGCTACCCGCGACTCCGCAGGAGCCTACGACTCAATGCCGCGTCGCCTCCTACCAAGACCATTCCCATTGATTTGGTACTCCCTCGGAAATGTTCTAGGGAAGACATCAACACCATCAAGCAATGCGACCGCCATGCCGCCAGCCAAATGACTCTGAATATGGCAATGCAACATCCAAGCACCAGGGTTCTCGCTGTAATATCTGACGACCAACCATTTCGGCGTACCGCTGTTAGGCGGCGTGGTGAATCCATCTCTGGGGCTAGGAGTATCGAAATTGAAGTTCTGCGGCTGCGCAGCTGCGGCCTCTGCTACACTATTCCAGGTCCAGTTGCCGATGCCTTGGCCGATGATATATGCTTTATTGCCGTGCTTATGCATAGGATGTGGTGGACCGAAGAGATCGAGGACGACAAATACGAGATCAACCCAGGTGCCATTTTGGGTCTTGACGACGAGATTGTTGTTTTCGGCGTTTGGGCTGTTGGGATAGTACAGCAGTGGCTGATCTTGAGCATACGCCGTCGGATATTCCGGGTAAGATTGGTCACCGTCGACGGTCCAGAGGTATGGCGCCTGGAAGCGAGACATGTAGAAGATGCGAGTCTGCTGGACGTTCTTCGAAGGAGGTGGTGTATTCGGAAATGGCACGATTCCTGGACTGGTCTGGTTGAGCAAAATGGTTCCGGGTCCTGGCTGCACTGGAAAGCCGCCATATGTGAAGTATGGACGAGACGTGGATTGAGCAGGGCTTTGTTGCCTCCTGTCAATCTGGTGCGACAACTTGGTCGGCCGGCGACCTTGGACGTCGATCGAGCCAGCTTCGCGCTTCTCTTTTAACGAGATGTCGAGCGAGAAGCCTCCCTCAGCGGAGAGACCCACATCTCCACGACCGTACTTTGGAGCAGAGGAGGCACTTCCGCCGCTGCGTCCGTTGGTATAGGTCACAGTTGCAAATCCGCTAATCAGCTGGTTCAGCGCGAAGTTATTGGCTCTCAGCGTATATGTTCCTGGCCGCTGATTGAGTTCAATCATGACAGAGTATCGATCTCCGTTGTTGACCAGAATGCCCTGAGCCTTGTATGGCTTGATGTATCTGCCATCAATAGCATACACCCACAAATCGTGCTGATCGAGGCTGATTACTGGTGAGACCAGGGACGCCGCGCCTATGATATTGAAGCTGACCCATCTCTTGCTTACATCGACCTGAAAGTCGGCCAAGGGTGCGCTGGTGGCACTGCAGCCTGTAATTTCGGTTGGCACCTGGTGTGTACCAGCTGTGAAGGGAAGACAGCCATTGGGCAGGGGCGATGAAGCGTTCAACTGCTGGTACAGGTCTCGAAATGGCGGAGCCAGAGCTGCTTGTTGCTGCTCTGACGTGAGGCAGTTGACTCGGCCTCGCCCATTGAACAGTATACTTTGGACACAGTATAGGTCGATATTACTGCGTTGTTGGAGCGCGAAGTGCTGGTCGGATGTGACGTGCATCCAGTCGGAGAAGATCACGAACTGCGGGTTGGCTTCAGCAGCCAGAATTTGTTGCTGATTGCCGGCCATCTCGCTGAAAGGCCTTGGCTCGCTCGCTCGTGGTCGAATGTGGATAGCACCAAAAAACCCGTCGCTAACCTGAGATTGATAGTGCGCATGGTACCTGATCTGGTCAACACGGGGCGTTCCAAATGGATCGAGGGTTATGATACCAGTAAGTGCCATACTGCGTGGCCTTCCATTTGTACAACCAGTCTCCTCCAACTGGTATTGGTCGCTGCGACAGACCAGGCACTCCGTCGGACCAAGGCGTATTCAGTTGTCTGGGAGAAGAATGTCAGAGACAATCAATGTTTGGAACGAGGCCGTACATACTCAATGCCATGGAAATGCAGAGTGGTCTTCCTGTTCAACCTGTTACGAACATAGAACTGCGAGAGGCTTAGCAAGAGAGGCTCACGGGCTGGAATAGAACACTGACCTGAACATCGTCGCCCTGGTCGACGATCAAAGCCGGGCCTGGCGAAGTGCCATTGACCAAGATGCCCGCTCGACTGTATCCGTCTGGTGCCACTTGACCCCAGGCTACTTCAATGGCGAAGTATACCGTCTTCGCACTGGCGTATGAACAAAGGGCCAGAGCGCAGGCGACGAAGGATGAAGCAGACACCATCGTGGACCTTGTGCGAGCTCTCAGTAGCTACGACCAAAACCGGAAGCACTGTGGTTGCATAGCCTCATATACAGGCACGTCGATGTTCGCTCGCTATTCTTAATCTGCCTCGGGTTCAAGGAATCCTCCAATATGCTGCAGGTAGGCAGGCTATTGCATCACATGCATGGTTCGGTAGCCACAGGGCCGATCAAGTTCTTGGGGTCAGCGGGCCAAGATAGTGTCTTCTGGACGAAACGATCCAAGGGGTTGCTGGTCGTGTTGCGCCGTATGATCCGGCATCGAAAGCCTCTTGAATCGTGACACGGAGTTCGCAGCTTTGGCTGAAACAATCATGGGCCAGACTACTCGCATTCGAACACTGCTGCAGCGTCAATCAATGTTGATCAATGAGTTGTGAGCCATAGCATAGGCACAAAGGCCATATAGTCGCCTGCTGTCTTCTACATTCGTCCGAGCAAGGGCTTGCATTCAAAGGTCGATAGTTCTACTTCCCTGCGCGAATCTGCGCGATAAGCTTTGGAGGCAGCTCCAGCCGCAGTCGCAGGAGTTTTAAAACGTGTTCCACGTGAATGTACCGCTCGCATCTTACAGCATTGGAAGGCTTCCTGAGCGAAACGGGATAGACCAAGACTTGGCACATTTGTTGAGAATCAAAGCAATGTGTAGTTAGTGGCACATTGCACGAGCGAGCGTCTGACGGCTCTGAGAGCGGAGATTGCATGTCAGACAGACCGCCTTCAACACTACCTTCGCGGACTTCGCGGATGTAAGGCTGCAGAGCTCGCTCTCGAGCTTAAGATGGCTGCCCGAGTACAACAGCGGCGGCACTCGGATCCTCGCTGAGCCTTGTCCATCGCAAGAGCTGATACAAGCGTGAATAGCTGCGTTCTGAGGCCCCAGCTTAAGAATGGAGTGCCCCCCAAGTATCGAGATCAGTGGTCCGCATTTGCTCGGTCTGCACAGGAAGACATGAGCCTTGGCAATGGTGGCTTGATGCGCTTGGTTGACTGAAGGTGGAGGTCGATCGTTCCAGTTCTTTGCCACTGTGCTCGAAGACCCTGATTGAGCAGACGTGCTACGAAGGCTGCATATATCAGAGTGCCAGTACCCGGGAAAGCAGTACCACGACGCATCGAGCTCTTGAACCGTTTGTGTCAAGCTCCGAGCTCGTCCATGCTTACGGAGAGTCGTGCGCCACACGCCACGTGAACTGCATATGGCCCGACTTGGATGGTGGTGGTACTTCCAGAGGATGCACTCAGCAGCCGCCCTGCACGGAGCGCACAATAAAGATGTCATCCGCCATTTCCCTTGGTATCATGACCTGACCTTCTTCGCAGGGCGAGGGTCCATAAATGGCCGGCTCTGTCGACAGTCAGCACGCCCGAGGCTTCACCGTCATCTATATTGCCAGTCTGCGATGCAAGCGTGGCACTAGACCAGATAACGTGACTTTGCGATGTCATCTCGTTGCTGTGGACTCTCGCTCTCTTTGACATGAGGAAAGTGTGGTTGTTGAACCGCTTGGGTGACAAGCGCATTCTGTACCATATCGATGTACAACAGCCTCTGCTAAAAGCGGTGAGGGAAATCGCCGTTCTTGTTGATCATTGTCGATGTCATTGTGTAAACGATGCAAACTATTCACTCACAAGAGCTTCGGTACGATCTATCCCGAGACAGCGAAATCGCACCAACCTCAGGCACGATTGACTTCATCCCTGAGCTTCCACCAATCAAGCACGCAAATGATCTGCATTTGACCAGAAGCAAGGCATACCACGTCTGCCAAGCAACTCAGGAACAAGCAATTCCCCAGGAACATGTCCGCCAACCAACGTGCTCCACATGCCTAGCACGCGAGTCCAAAGAGAGAGCCCATGCTACTGTTGCACCTCCAGGGGGCATACAGGCGTACAAGAGGGGGGAAGTCGCACAGTACGGCATGCCAAGATGGGGCACTATGTAGATGCGCCGGGACGGACATTTGCAGATCTGCTCTCACATACAAGTTGAACTGACCTGGTCGTGCACCACGGTGGCTGTGTGACATTGCACACGACGTTTCGCCATGCGTGCGTATCAGCTCCTTTCGGCAGCTTGCCTGGCCAGTCTCACAATATGCGGTCCGCTCTTTGGTAGCAGCCACTCTACCAGACAGACCAGCACTCAGTATGAGGGCTACATGTTTGCGTACTTCACGGGCAATACGATTGAGGGCGAGAAGATATACTTTGCGGCTAGCAATGGCAACAATGCTTTGGACTGGCAGGAGTTGAACGGTGGAAAACCTGTTCTTGCATCGACAAAAGGCACGAAAGGCTTGAGAGATCCCTTCATCATCCGATCGCCCGACGGAGGAACCTTCTATATCCTCGCTACAGATTTATCGATAGGGTCTGGAACATCATGGGGAGATTCTGTTCGCACCGGGAGTCGATATCTGGAAGGTACCCGCTTGCCCTTTGCTGCTACATAAGAATCGTGATACTGACGAAACCTCAAAGTTTGGGAAAGCAACGATCTTGTGAATTGGTCCGAGCAGCGACATGTGCTTGTGTCTCCTGAAACTGCTGGAAACACATGGGCTCCTGAAGCATACTACGACACCGACCTCTCTGCATATGTGGTGTACTGGGCGAGCTCACTATATGCCGAGTCAGACACCAACCACGCGGGGAAGTCTTACCACCGCATGCTATATGCAACCACACAGGATTTCGTGACCTTCAGCAAACCACAAATTTGGCAGGATGCTGGTGCCGCTCGAATCGACTCAACAGTGCTCAAGTCTGGCGACACATACTACCGTTTCACAAAGGACGAAGGTGCGGCGACGGGATGTACTGACATTATTCAAGAGAAGTCCACCGATCTACTCGCGCAACTCAGCGGGTGGCAAATGGTAGCCTCTTGCATTGGCAAGAATGCAGGGACGAAGGCCATCGAAGGACCTACATCGTTCCGCGCCAATCCCGGGGATGCCAACGGCGACAAGTTCTACCTGTTCGTCGATGAGTATGGTGGCCGTGGCTACATCCCTCTCGAGACTGCAGACATTGCCAATCCCAGCTGGAAAATATCAGCTTCGTACAAGTTGCCCAAGAGTCCGCGCCACGGCACTGTCTTGCCTGTCACTGCTGCCGAGCTCCAGCGCTTGACTTCCAGCGCTCTGAAGGAAAAAGGAGATGCTTTAATCCCCGGCCTGTACGCTGACCCAAACATGGCCATCTTCAACTGTGAGTACTACATCTATCCAACTACGGACGGCTTTGCCGGATGGGGAGGCCAACAATTCTTCGTCTGGAAATCTTCCAACCTTGTGGACTGGCAGAGGTCGAAGGCACCAATTCTCACGCTCAACGGCACAGCTGGCAATGTACCATGGGCCACTGGAAATGCATGGGCCCCTACAATCATCGAGAGAGATGGCAAATACTATTTCTACTTCTCCGGTCAGAATCCGAAGTACGACCGAAAGACGATAGGTGTTGCGATTGCAGACTCTCCTGATGGCCCTTTCACTGCCCAGCCAGATGCGATGATCCTGAACAACGAAGCAGTGACTTCTGGCCAAGCAATCGACTCAGCTACATTCCTCGACCCACAGACTGGAAAGTACTACCTCTACTGGGGCAATGGCAATGCCGTCATGGCAGAACTTGCCGGGGACATGATCTCGCTCAAAAAAAATACCCTTCAGAACGTCACTGGCTTGACGGATTTCCGCGAAGGTAGCTTCGTTGTCTACCGCAAGCCTTACTACCATTTCACATACTCAATCGATGATACTGGCAGCGAGAACTATCGAGTAGGCTACGCTACTGGACCATCAGCAACAGGGCCTTGGACGTATCGCGGAGTTATCTTGCAGAAGGACACTTCGCAGGGCATTCTCGCCACCGGCCACAATTCTATCGTGCAAGTCCCAGGTACAGATGATTGGTACATTGCCTACCATCGCTTCCACATCCCAAACGGAAATGGCACGCACCGCGAGACAACAATCGACAAGCTGTTCTTCAATACAGATGGATTTATCGAGACTGTGAAGCCAACGCTGAATGGTCCGGGTCCGCAGACCATTGATACTTGCGGCTACCGCAAATAGAAACGAAATGATACGAAACTATCAGCCTTCATTGCTTCTTCTGCACAACCTTCTTCACTTTTTCTCGGGAAATCTCAACCAACAAATCTCCTTGCATCCTGCATCCTCATCTGCCAAAAACGGCCCGTGAATCATTCCAGGTGGTCGACAGCAGTACTCTCCCTCTCCAAACCATTGCTTCAAAGTCTTGTCAAAGATCCGTCCAGATATTATGTAGACTTCTTCCCAGTATTCGTGAGAACAGTATGGGTCCCCCCACTCACTGCCTGCTGCGTGTGTGAGGAGTACGGTCTTGTCTCCCGTGTCTGGGTCGGTAGATAGCGTCTGGGTGATCAAACCTGGAAATTCAATTTTGGTGAAAGTCGAGGTGTGTGTGAATTCGAGCTCTGGCTTGGGCATCTTGACCAAAAGCGACTTATTATGGTGTTAGATAGAAAGGGAATTTTGCGAGATGGTATGCTTAATCTCATGCTGATCTCAATTAGTCAGCGGGCTACCAGAAGGAGGAATTTTTTCTTCGATCACAAGGATCGTGATTGCGCTGGTGGAAGCACTTCGGCTTCTTCAGGACGTTGAATACTTTCATGGTTATCGAAGAGTCTCGTGTCATCGTTTTCTATTGCCATGGTCACTTCACCTGTTCCGATTTGTGGTCTCTTAGGGTGTCTTGGTATACGTGTATGTCGTGTACACTGTGACATATCCTGTGCCCGAAACGACGCGAGGACAAGTGGCGGCCGGAGTAGTAATAGAAGCCACCGAAGGTCTATCCACGGACGAATCAATAGAGTTGTCGACGGTCGATTTCGTCGTGAAAGAGCTATCTTGGAATGTGTTCGAGGGCTCGCTCGTGATGGAGAAGTTGAGTGAGAGAGTATTTGTGGCGAGCTCAGACATCCCGATTTCTGTGCAGGAGCTGATATTCGTTGTAATGGGAGCAGGCACGCCGCTCTCGGTAGTGAGGGACCAGCAAGCCGACGATGTCGGGCAAGATACGGATGTTGGCCCGCCAACTCTTGAGGTTGTCGCAGAGGAGAGTGAGGTGGAAGATCGTAGGTCATCAGTAGTCGGTAACACTGCTTGGCTTGTCGAGATCGGAGCCGAGACCATTGGCGTTGTTGACGAAACAGCTGACGCTATCGAAGGTACATCGCTGACCAAGATTGCACCTACGGCGCTCAGAAGAGGATATGTACCAGTAATGACACTGAAGAGCGTGCAATTCGTTGGCGGGATGTACGTGACACCGATACAGATAGTCGTGGCATCGCAAGCTTCTTGACAAGCAGCAAAGTCGTCAGCCTCATATCTCTTTACGAGCTTCCGGTCTGCAGAAACACTACTTGGTGTAACCTGATCGTCGGTAATTGTAGTACCAAGATACCCTATGCCACACGTCACGAGGTATGTGTGTCCACCGAACGAGGTGCAAGTCTGCTCTGGTGCTCCGCAAGCACCTTCGAAGTCCGTCGGGCAAGGTGATGCCGCTGCGGCTGTTGGCGTCATCAATTGGGAGGTCTGGGTTGTGGAACTTGAAGGCACGCCAATGTTAATCAGACCAGAGGCTCCTATGGTGTCACTGATCCTTGTAATTCCAACACTGAAGCTTGCCGGATCTGAGGACGTCTGTGTTGTTTGACTGAGGTCGCCAAAATCTGTACTAGATATTGAGTTGAATGTGCTGATGTTTTGGGCGATATTTGCCGTTGGCAACGAGTGATCTGCTTCATCTCTTGTGATTGATGACAGCCTAGCGCTCGTAATAGGCAAAGAGGGCCATGGGCCGTCCCCTGGACCACTACTGAGATTCCTTGATGACGAGGTAGCGAGTTGATATGATGATGTTGCGTTCCCCGACGTCTCAACAGCACTGGTGATACTGACAGATACAGGAGGCCCAGGAATTGTTGTACCAGACTTAGTGGAAGCAGGCCCAGATGTTGTTCCAGAGCCAAGTGTCTCGGTTACGCTGACTAATGTGGTTGGCGACTCCAACTTTGAGCCTGGGGAAGATGAAGCTATATCTTGCGAAATCAAACTGGACATACTGGTCTCCAACGACTGAGATGCGCCAGGGTTGGTCGCAGTGTTCTCGATCGTGGCACTTGTGGCAGAGTATCCTGATGGCAATGTCGTCAAAGCTCCCGTCATGCTGTCCACTGATAAGGTTGCTATCATCGTTTGCAAATCCGACGATGTCAGAGTGGAGCTTCTGGTAATTATCGCTGATGAGGGATCATACAACGAACCTGGTGCTGATGTTGAGCTGTCAGCGCCGGGAGGGCTTTCTGTAGACAAGAAAGTGCTGTCTATCATGATTGCGGTCAAGGAACTCGTCGGTGGCACGCTGAACAAGGAATATGTGCCTGTTGCACCGAGGTGGGTGTTCGAGTCGTCAGTTCCTGGTCTGCTGGTCGATAACATATATGAGCTGAGAGCAGGAGGACTTGCGATGCTAAGTTTTGCGGAAGACCCCGACGAAGAAGCAGATGGGGCAGGTGTCCTTTTTGGAGAATTGGTAGGTGAAGCGGACGAGAAAAGCATGCCGGAAGCCCTCGTGATAACGGTCGCCGTGTTCTCTAGCAGCGTTGTGTCACTTGGGTGGACAGCTGACGAGGCATAAATTGCAGACGACGTCGCGATATTATCAATAAACTGTGATAGAGTGGCACCATTGCTCAGACTCGATGAGAAACCGCTGCCTGAGATTGTCAAGACAGATTTGGTTGAGGCGGCAGGAGGAGCTTCGGCCGGAGCTGATGACGAAGTCTGCGCTAGCGTAGTACTGGTCTTCCATGAGAAGTCGACCGGCAGAGATAAGCTGGAAATGCTTGCGTCGGAATACGAAGTGCTGTTTCGACTACACGAAGCTGTGTAGCTCAACGTAGCCGCGGTCACGACAGAGCTAGGCACGAGGAGTGACGAGTCACTGCCCTCGATTGACGGCGAGCTACTGATTGAGATTGATGAAGCCACCAAGATCGTGCTGCTCATGGTCCTGGCGTCGCTCTGTCCATCTGTCGGGCTTACGCTTGGCGACATCAGTAAAGCCGTTGTGGTACTATCGATGCGGGACATGCTACTTGACAGCATCCAATCAGTATCAGAGAAGGGCGTGACCGAGGAGCTGGAAACATCGCTTGTCTTCGGCGGATGCACTACATTCGTTGAGGTGTAAGGATAAGACGTAATGTTGGAGATGCTGCTCTCAGATGCAGGACCAGAAGTCGGTATCGATGGCGCTGCAGCCGACTCTGAACTGCTCGAAAACAGTATGCTGCTCGTGGAAGATGAAGTCGCGGCGGAGATGCGACTTGAGCCATTCCCAGCTGGAGACGATGTGCTGCTGACTGATGATATACTGCTAACTGATGATGATCGGCTGGTCGAAGGCGGATCGGAAGTCGGCAATGGACTACTTGTCGATGTGCTGCTCATAGATGTCGTGGTGGTCGATTCATTCTCACTTGGCGACGAAACACTGCTTGGCGATGCCGTACTTCTCATCGATATATCTCTTGTCGTTGAAGTATTACTTGTCGATGAAGTATCACCTGTCGATGTTGTACTACATGCTGATGACATACTGCTGATCAATGAAGTGATTGTCGACAGCGATGTGCTACCTAACGATGAAAGAACGATTGTCGATGAAGTAACACCTGATGTTGATATACTGCTCGTTGAAGATGCACTGCTCGATGACAGTGTACTCGACGGCAGATTCGAGAAACTTGAAGATGATGTACTCGTTTACGACGATGTGCTGCTCGACGAGGTCGTGCTCTCAAATGACGGTGTCGTAATAGTGGAAGATGAGGTCCTGCTCGCCGATAACGTACTGCGTGATAATGATTCATCGCTGAATGATGGTGTACTGCTTGGGGAAGACGTGTTGCCGAAAGAAGTTGAAGTAGATACGATCTTCGTTGTTGTGCTTCTGGTCGCTGTAGGGCTGGATACTGTCGTTGGTGAAGTGCTTGATGACACAGAGAGCGTGGAGCTGCCACTATCGGACTCCATACCTTTTGGAGGCGGGAATTTTTCTGTCGTCTGCAATCCAGTCGTGACCGAGGACAGGCCGGTACTGTAGCTCGGGATAGTCGGGACAGCCGGCGTCTGATAGACTTGGAGTCGATTGATGTCCCAATAGGCACCAGTGAAGTTGCCTGTAATACTCAGTTAAAAGATTAGTGCAAGTACCCCTATATGAGGGACCTCATCATGATTTTCACTCACCTGGGTTGTTACCTACGAGATCCTTGCAGAGCTCGTTGCCAGCTGTCGCATTTGATTGCGGACAGCTGGGGTAGGACGAGGTGTAGACACTGCCCGCGTAAGATCCGCCTGCATCATGATATGCTGATCAGCAAGCGTACCTGCGTTGCTAAAGGTTGACGTCACTCACAAAAGTCGATGTTGATGATGATGGTGTGGTTCTGGAAATTGGCATCAAAGTCGCAAGCACCCTGAGCATTCACTGCAGGTATTCCCAATTGAGAGGGATCCGGAGTACCTGCTGTGATGCTGGCTGGGACACGTCCTCTTGGAAACCACCAGATCTTACTGAAGCTTGACGTCCACTCTGTGACGTACACACCTCCTTGGTTGTTGTTGAAAGAGGCGCCATAGTTGTTCGGCAAGGCCGTCATGTTACGAAGCTGTGACTTGCAGCCAGAGGGAGGAGTTGTCGAATAATCACATTGCGGTTGTACGAAGAAGGCCGACTGACCACTTCCAGCAACCGAACAGTTTGATCCTGGTCCAGTGTACATCGAAACAGAATTCAGTGTAGCGAGACTTGTGCCTTCAATAACGTCTGAACTTGGTCAGAGCTCATCTTGTGCTGAAACGAACATAGTAACTTGCCTATCTCGCCTGTATAAGGCCAGCGAGGCCCACCTTGCCAGTAAGCTGGCCAGACTCCACATCCAACGGGCATATGAGTGGTATCGTAGATGAAGAGGCCATGAAAGTATGCATTCAACGATTCAAGCCGGACACTTGGTCGTCCTGGACTGCCAGAGTACCTTGGATAGACATTGGTCGTGTCTGGCTTTATGATCATCGTGTTTCGATTTGTGGTGGTGACGAAGCCATTTTGCAGAGCAACTGACTTGTTCACATATTGAACGTACCCGTTGGTAGGATCGGGTGAGTTGAAGAAGAAGAACTTGTCCAAGAAGTTGGTCGAGTTGTAGTCGTCCACCAATTGATATGGCGCCGAGTCAGGAATACCACCTCCAGCTATGTATCTGCCGCCTGCACGTCTTTGTGCTAGAATTGCTGCTGGAAGCGTGAGTAGTTCTATGATGGTCCCAAAAGCGAGCGACCGTGACCACATTGCGATTCTGGTTTGAGGTCCGCTGACCTAGGTCCTCAGGACACAGTGAGGTGGCACACCAAGGATCGACATGGCGTGAATGGCTTAAACGTGAATTATCGAGATCTAAAGATCTAATCTCTTGCATGATCGTAGAAAGGCATTGTTGATAGATGTAAATTCCATCCTGGGAATACATTCCTCGCAGGCCGTGTTCGCCACGATCCGTGCGCCAATTTGCGGAAGTCATATTTTACTCGCAGTCTGTGGTAGAACAATGGGGGAGCCACTGATCAGCCAGATTCAATTGAAGAAAGGTCGAAATCATGTCTCTGGACGCGGGTACCCTATGTTCCATGCACCAGCTCGATGAGACGTCAGCTTAGTACGAAGCGTGATAGAAGACTGCCAAATGAAGGTTGATAACTCGTGCTTTGGGCGCTAATACTATTGAGATGCGTTGCGGAAATAGGAGATGGAGTTCGAAGACGAAACTATACCTCATTTAAGGTGCAGTACTAGGGGTTTTCCCCCATGCCTTGGGCCGTGCATCGTCCGCTATCCCTCCGTACTCGGGCATATCTGTCTATATAGCTAATAGTAGGACTTAGAACTTTTAAAAGCCGAAATTTTAGATTTCTAAGATTTCTAAAAATTAATACTTTATTAAAATAAATATTAAATAGATATATAGCTATTATATTAATTATATATTATTATAAATTCTTGTATTACTATACTATTCTACCTATTAGACAAGTAGCTATCTCTATTTATCTTTAAAGATAAAAGCCTTTAGCCTAGGGCCTCTAGTATAAAATCCTTTAGCCTAGGGCCTCTAGTATAAAATCCTTTATCTCCTTTCTATTATATAGGATTCTATCCCTACCTTCTATTTCTAGTTTAGCTTTAGGATATGGAGAGGATCTCTATAGCTCCTTCCTCTTACTAGACTCCTATTTCCTATTTCCTTCCCTCTTCCTCCTCTAGTTCCTCTTTTATAAGGAAGAACTACTCTAAAAGCCTCTTTCTAATTATCTATCTAGTTACTTTATTTAAGCCTTTCTTAGTCTAGATAATCTCTTACTATAATAACCTTATCCTTTAGAGGAGTTAATTCCTTATTCCTTATTTCTCTAGATAGAAGAGTATTATATATTTAGATATCTAAGCTCTATATCTATATATATACTCTAGTATTTATCTAGAACTCTCCTCTTTATAAGGTATATATTTAGGATAATATATTTAGTCCTAATTAGTATTACTATTATACTTTACTTTCTAGACTATCCTTAGTATAGTTCTCTATCTCTTATTTCTTCTTACTAGACTATAAGGAGTTATTAGCTCTATTAGGATACTTATTTTCTTCTAACTTAGTTCTCCTACTAAGTATTCTATCTTTAGTATATCTACTATAGTTTAGGTATTATTCCTCCCTATTAGATATAGTCCCTAGTTTGTCTATTAACTAGTATATAATCTTCCCCTATCTTATCTTTAGATCTTATATCTAGGCTAGGCTCCTTCCCTACCTATATTTCCTTTAGATCTACTTATATCGCTCTTAAATATACTTAGTAATAGATTTATTATCTATCTTAATAGACTATTGTCTTATTATCTCTTATATATATAGGTAGAGAGGAGGGATCTATATTTTCCTTTAGAGAATCTCTTCTATAACGCTCTTATATATTCCTATAATATATCTAAGTATCTATAATAGTTATCCTAAAGAAACTATAGAAGCTAGACTATTATTAGCTAGCAACTAGGACATACTTAACTACCGAGTTAGGTAGGGGCCTCGATTAGTATATATAGCCCTCTTTCTACTAGGGAGAGAGATTATTAACCTTCGTTTAGTACACATTACTAGTTACGTTTCTTGTGCCTCTACTATAGAGCTCTAATTACTACATACTACCTCTATAGCTACTACGAATAGATAGTCTACCTAGTATAGCTTCCCTTAGCCTAATAGGTTATACTACCTATAGTTCCTTCCTATACTATCTAGCCCTTAGGTATGTATAGGTTTGGGTTCTACTTATTACTATACTAAGCTAGGAGTATATAGACCTATAGTACTACTAAATATCCTAGTAAAGGCTCTAGAGGCGATTATTATAAAGAGGATAAGTAAAGAGGCTATTCTAAAGAAAGGGACCTCCTTCCCTAATCCTAGATAGGAGTAAGACTAAGAAGATCTACTATATTAGCCCTAGAGCTAATAATAGAATAGGTCTAGATAGTCTAGAGAATAGACCTAATAATAGTAGTATTAATACTATGCCTAGACATATTAGGGATATTTAATAATATATTATATTAACGACTAATATATAATATTAGGATAAAAGTATATCTATAATATATTATATAGTACATTTAGTTATTTCTTTAGGATAGGACTATATGCCTTAGACTTAGAGAATATATAGACTAGATAAGGCCTAGATAACGGGTATACTATAAGGATTAATCCTCTTACTAATCCTATTCCTATTCTTTATATCTATACTCCTCCCTAACCTAGAAGGTAAGGAAACTATAGCGATAGGCTTTGTTAATAACTCTAATATCCTTATATATAAGAAAAGTATAGAAGGGAGCTATAGGAAACTAGAGATAGTATATAATAAATATATATAATAGGTAGCTAAATATAGGGCTACCTTTATACTATAGAAGTACTAGCTAATCAACTTTACTAGAAGTAGAATAAGACATAACCTATAGGCTATAGTTAATATACTAGGATTCGAGGATAGGCTAGCTCTATTCCTTAGACTACTAGGAGTATAGATAGATTCGAAGCTAAAATAGGGCCTATATATTAAGAAAGTAGTAGAGAAATGTATATCCTAGATACTCTTACTCTAAAGGCTATACAAATCTATATAGGAAGTATTATTCTAGAAGGCAAAATACCTATATATAGCTATAGTAAGGCCTATAATAACATATAGGGCTAAAGTCTAGATAATACTAGAAGGACTACCTAGATATAGAAAAGGGGCTACCCTAAGACTAGAGAAGATCTAGAACTAGGTACTAAGACATATTATAGGAGTATATAAGAGTATAGTAGAAGGGATCCTCTAAAGGGAAACTTAAACCCCTTCCCTCTCCCTATATATATAGGAGATAGTAAGATAATAGTAAGTTAAGATAGATAGTAAACCTACTACTAAGTATATCTAGGAGAGATATAGGAAGGTCTAGATAGAATATAGAAGGAAAAGGGATATAGCCTAGATATAAGACCTAAAAACAAGGTAGGGATAGATAGTAGAATAGGTTAATAGGTAGACTAGGGAATATATCTAGTAGGGAGGAATAATGCCTAAATTATAGTAGATATACTAGAGATAGGATATATAATAGGAAGACTAATTTAGGAGAAGGCAAGTATCCTAATAGGACTAATAGCTTCCTATAGCGGCGTATAGCCTAGTAAGAAGAAACAAAAGGTAAGGAGCTATACTAAGGATAGTTAAGGAAGTAGAGTACAATAGTAATCCTAATTAGGACTAAACACATTAGTCTAAATACATATCTAATAAGGAGGAGAGCTCTAGGCAAGATACTAGAATATATATATAGATATAGGGCCTAGATACCTAAACATATTATACTCTTTTACCCCGAGAGATAAAGGATAAGGAACTAACTTCTCTAAAAGATAGGGTTATTATAGTAAGAGATTACCTAGACTAAGAAAGGCTTAAATAAAGTAACTAGATAGATAATTAAGGAGGGCCTCCTTAAGTAGTTCTCCCTTATAAAGAAGAAACTAGAGAAGGAGGAAGGTAGGAAGTAAGAATAGGAGTCTAGTAAGAGGAAGGAGCTATAGAGATCCTCTCTATATCCTATAGCCTAACTAGATACAAAAGGTAGGAATGGAATCCTATATAGTAGGAAGGAAAGGAAGGGTTTTATACTAAAAGCTATAGACTAAGGACTTTTACCTTTAAACTTTAAAGGTAGATAGGGATAGCTACTTATCTAGTAGGTATAATAGTATAGTAATACAAGAATTTATAATAATATATCTAAGTACCTAGGTTTAGTAATAGTTATTATATTTTATATATCTTAGTAGATATAATATACTCTCTTATCTACTAGGCTCTATCTTAGTTTTTAGCCTTATCTTATATTCTCTAATCTCTAGCTTTATACCTTCGGCTTCTACTAATTAAGGTAGGTAAGGCCTCTCTTAGTCTAAGTAACTCGTTATTTACTCCTTAAGTATATACTACTAGTCTACTATCCTAATCCGAATAGCTATATCTCTCTATATATTAATACGCGTATCCGTTCTCTCGAGCTACGTAGTAGTCTCTCTAGCTAGGATTTAATCCTATCTACTTCTATATATATCGAGGATTAGAGCCTATTTAAGGAATAAGGTCCTTAGAGCTAGTAGTAGCTACTATATACTACGTCTCGTAGTTGCCTTATAGCTTCCGTTTCGTATTACCTATAAAGGTCTTCCTATAATAGACTAACTATATCTTATAGAAATAGGCCTATAGATCCTATACTAGGCGGCCTATACCCTATCTCTCTACTAACTAAATCTATATCTACTTCGCTTACGAGCTAGCCTATATTTTTCCTATATATATCTAGTATATAGCTAGCCTATATATACCGCTATATTACGTAGATAGAGGTATACTCCGTAATCTCCTAAGCTAATCCTAGCTAGATATACTTCCTATATATTAGCTTAACTAAAAGGATAGAGAATATAAACGAGATATAAAAGAAGGAAGGAAGGAAGAAGGAGAAAGAGAAAGGAGAGTAGGAATATATAGTAGCTTAGATAAAAAGGATAGTAAAGGATAAAGATACTATAAGGACCTCTTTACTAAGGACTATAAGGATAACTATTACTAAGCTCCTTAGAGTCCTTAAAGTAATAAAATATTAGAAGTATTATATAAGAGATAATATAGTAAATATAAAAGACCTAGAACTAAGGCCTAAAGATCTATATAGAAATAGTAGTAAATTCTTATATCGCTATACTATTCTAACTACTAGACAAGTAGCTATCCTTAGTTTATTCCTTAGGAGGGAAAAAGCCCTTTACTCTATCTTCCTAACTTCCTTAAAGCCCCTACCGGTTTTGTACGGCGTTAAAAACCTCTACGTTCTATTATAATATTAGGGATACTAAGCCCTACCCTTATTTATACTAGTCTTTTAAACATTAAGAGGTTCCCTATATCTCTATTACCTTAACTAGATTATATCTACTTCCTCTAGTTTAGTATCCTTTATTAACTTGTTCCTTTATAGCTCTTAAACTAGGTAGGAGGGCTATCTAGTTTAGGGAATAGGATAGTATCCCTATCCCTTTCCTCCCTTTCCTCCCTTACCTTTAAATATAGGTCCTTATTATTCCTCCTATTTTCTAGTTAACTTCTACTATAGCTCTCTATTAAGCTATAAACTATCCCTACCCTTACTTAGTATCTAGTTATATAACCTATACTACTAGAAATTAGATTTCCTATATTAGCCTCTATACTTAGGTATTCTTTGTAGGCTACCTTATATATAGTATAAGGAGTAGTTTATGTTAGATACCTAGCCTTTAGAACTAGTATTAGTGCCCCTAGGATAGGAGCTAGGGCCTAGGAGGCAAATCTAGGGCTATACTCCCCTAGGGGCTATAGGCTATAGGGTTTACTTAGTACTTTATCCTCTATATTCCCTCCTCCTTCTAGTAGTCTTTAAAACCTCCTCTTTAGTTATTCCTCCCTTCTCTTTAGGACAATTAGTCCTAGATTACTACTCTAGTTCCTTGTCCCTAGGATAGATTCCCTCCCTAGAAAGGTTAGCCTATCGACTCGATATTAGTTCTTATAGATAGTTGTAGCTACGCTAGGCTCGATAGGTAGCTACTAGTTTTCCGATAAGCTATAGTCGCCTTAGAGCTAGACTCCTTTTACCTAGGCGCTCGCTCTTAGAATCGCTCTAGATAGGAGAGATTTAGCTCTATCGACGATAACGATAACGTTGTCGCCTCTAGGTTCGTAGCTAGTACCGCGTATAGGTACTCTCCTTTACTAGTCTCTATATAGAAATAGTAATAAAGATCTACTAATAAGATAGCTCTCTCTAAGTATCCCTATACTAGTAATAAGTAGTACCCGAATCTATACAAACCTAAGGGCTAGGTAGTATAGGAAGGGACTATAGGTAGTATAACCTATTAGGCTATAGGTAGCCATACTAGGCGGACTAACTATCGTAGTAGTTATAGAGGCATATAGTAGTAATTAGAGCTCTATAGTAGAGGCACATGAAATATAACTAGTAATATATACTAAACGAAGGTTAATAATATCTCTCCCTAGCCGGAAGAGGGCTATATATACTAATCGAGGCCCCTATCTAACTCGGTAGTTAAGTGTATCCTAGTTACTAGCTAATATCCATCCCTTTCTAGGTATCTAACTAGATATAATACTACGATTATATATATAGAAAACAAATAGGTAAGCTCTTTAGCTTACTACCTTAGATAGACTTTTAATCGTATCCCTAGGGACTATTAATCCTAGGTCTATTAATAGTTCTACTTATAGTTCTATTCTTAGGTAGTATCCCCCCTAATTACCGTCTAATCCTAAGCGTAGGTAATTAGTAAAGCTCGTACTTACTATAGCTCTCGTCTAGTACCTCGTTATCTTCCTATTAGTCGGAGAGGCTCTTCGAGGTATAGTAGCTCTTCTCGCTATACAATTTATACTCGAGGTTAGCTTAAAGCGTAAGTACCTCGCGAACTATATTATAGGCGCGCCGGTTCTACTCCTTAATATAGCCCTAAAGGCCCTTAGAGTCTAGCGCGAAAACTAAATTAAGCTCCTCTCGAATAGAGGGATTAGACTACGGAATGCGACCTATAAGAGCGTCTACTATAGGCCTAAGGCTAGTAAGCTAGATAGCGTAAGGGAACGCGTATAGAATCGTACTACCTTAGCGAGTAATAGGTATTAAGTATTAGTAAGCCTCTACGACCTAGGCGACGGTAAGATTAAAACCCTTAACCTTATTTCCTTTAACGCGATAGAAGCCTAGATCTATACGGATCCGAGTAGCGGTACCGGCAATATCGCTATAAGGTAGATACGGTATACTAAACGAGGTAGAACCCTCCGATAGCGGCTTTAAGTTCTACTATATAGCCTTGCCTTAGCTACTTATAGCCTCTAAATCCTCGTTCGTAAGATACTTATCGGTTAGCTCTCCTACCTAGCCGTTTAATAGTATAAGGCTACGAGCCTTAAGCTTCTATACCTATATAGCGAAAATCTCTAGATTACATATATAGTCGATACCTTAAGAGTAGGTAAGCTTATCCTCTACTTCGAAGGAGACCGATATATAGATTCGATTAGCGCCGATGCCTTCGATTAGTTCTAGAATATTACTATTTAAGCGTATTGTCTCTACTAGAGGCAAGTTACTCTTCTTAGGTATATCGTACTCGTAATAGAACTTAGTAGGCTTTAGTATAGAGATAATCTCGTATATATAATTAGGTCGAAGGGCGACTATAAGGAGCTATAACGGTAGGTTCTATCGGACTAGCTAGTTACTAATACTATAGATCTATAGTAGGTTAATACTAGTCTACTTCTCTAGCGGATAGCTATAGAGATACTAGTAATATATTATAACCTCTATAACTATCTTCTCTATAAGACTATACGCCTTACCCTTTTAGTTCTTAGCCTAGTTAAAGATATTGTTAACTATTATACTACCTTGCTCGGTTATTACTACCGTAACTTCCGGCTATCCAAAGGCCCGAGCGACTACTTATAGAAACTAGTCTAGTATAACTAGTACGTTAGACTAAACTAGCGTAAAGGTATATAAGCCGAGACGTACTACTAGTATAGTAGTAACTAGGATACTAGCGAAGTAGTAAGCCTTACTAGAACTACAAAAGGCCTTAAACTCCTCCTCCGTATTACCGTTCTTACTAAGTAGAAAGAGCTAATTAATAAGGTCCTCTTTCGCGTTAATTAGGCAGAGACTATAGAACTTCGCGTAGATCTTAAGGTACTTAGCGTAGATATCGTCTAGCTCGTTAGGATTATATAGATCCTTAAACTACCGAGCTAGGTCGTAGACTATAGTAAAAGAGCTAACATCCTTTCCCTTAACGCTTATAGTATCTAGCTCGGCTATAAACCGACCGAACTAGCTACCTATATAGTCGGTATAGACGTCCTTAATCTCTACCTTAAAATCTATCTCTTTACCTCTACCGTCGCTACTAGCCGACTTAGTATCTTCCTTAGCTACTATAGCCTCGAGGCGTAATGCCTCTTACCTATATTCCTCCTCTTACTAGCGTAGCTTAGCTATCTTAGTAGCTTGCTCTTACTATAGGTAGGTTTGTTAAGCGGTAGTACGACGTAGCCTAGTATTCTCTTAGGTAGCGAGCTCTCGGGTAGCTACCTCGTCTACTACCTTCTATACCTCGGCCTAATAATAGATTACCTAGCGCTAAGATAGAGTAATGATTAGTATAATGCGAGCCGGTCCCTCTATAATAAACCTAGAACTACTAATACGGCACTCCTTATTAGCTAGTAGCTATACTACCTCCTAGCTACCTAGGTTAATAGTAGCGATCTCCTTCTTATACTTCTTATAATACTTTAAGTCGAAGTTACTATTAGTAAATATAAGGCTTAGGTTCTACCGACTAGTCTTCTTAGGAGTAGACATAATATAGTAGATTATTGTCTTACTAACGAGCTTAGTACCTTATCGATAGTTCTTGTTCTTATTAACGAAGGTAGTAACGTTCTTAGCTCGCTCCGCGCTATTATAGGCAAAGTCGACTAGGCTCTATAGGAGCGCTATTAGACTACCCTAATACTTAAGGATTATAGTTAGATAGTTAAGTCGATAGCGGATATTAATACCCTACTCCTCGATAACCGTAAGCGATAGATAGGCCTTAGAGAGCTCCTTACCCTCGAGTACTAGATTCTTGAAGTCGACGGTCCTACCTATCTTACGGCGTAGACCTATTATACTAGCGGCAATAGTAACTAATAGGCTCTCGCTAGCCCTATTAAGGATAGTAAGTAGCTACCGAGTCGCCTCGATCTTTGCCTAGCGGTTAGTAATACCTACGATAATCTTAAAGGCGTTAGTAAGGTTAGTAACCTAAGCGGGCTCGCTATTCTCTAGATCTATAAAGATTCTAAGCGAAGTAGCGCTCTAGCCTAGCTAAACAATAGTAGTAGGCTAACTAAACCGATAGGTAGTTAAAGAAGAAGTAGAGGGAGCTAGGTTAGCGGAAACGAGTCGCTATTCTTTAGCTATATCGGAAGCTTAGTTAGTTAGAGGGAAGAATAGATAGGTAGATATAGGCGCCCGTTAATAAGGGCTTTAGAATAAAGACTATAGGTAGATATTTACTTATAACTATAGGCGCGTATATATAGGTAATTGCTTAGAGGTTCGAGCAAATTTATATTTAAATAGTTATATATATATAGGTACGTAGGCGGCCTATCCCGAAACCTTAGGAAGTAAAGTTTTACTTTCTCGGCGCTCTATACATATTCCTAGCTATAGCTCCGCTCCTACTACCTACCTATCTAATAGTAGACTAAGTTAGTATATCGCTATTAGTTGCCTTGCGATCTAGCTTTCTAGGGAACGTCCTAGTAAGGTTTCGCTAATAGCTCCCTAGGGATTATTAGATCGCAAGATTCCCTTCTAATCGATCGCCTAATAGATCCTTATATAAAAGTAGTCCGTACTCCTCCTATATAGTATTAGCTAGCAACTAGGATATACTTAACTACTAAGTTAGGTAGGGGCCTCGATTAGTATATATAGCCCTCTTCCTACTAGGGAGAGACATTATTAACCTTCGTTTAGTATATATTACTAGTTATATTTTATATGCCTCTACTATAGAGCTCTAATTATTACTATATGCCTCTATGACTACTACGATAGTTAGTCCGCCTAGTATGGCTACCTATAGCCTAATAGGTTATACTACCTATAGTCCCTTCCTATACTACCTAGCCCTTAGGTTTGTATAGGTTCGGGAACTACTTATTATTAGAGCCGAAGGTAGGGCTATCTCTTCTCGATTACATTAGGCGGTTAGGTTAATAGTAGTCCTTAGGTACGGATAACTACGTACAAGTAGGAGGCGACAAACGACCTACGGCGCTAGTTACGAAAAGTGTCTTAGGAGGTCTCGATAAAAGCGATAACTAAGAGTAACCTCCTAGATAAGGATATCGCCTTAACCCCGAAAAGCTATAAACCCTAGAGACTATTAAAGCTTAGGACCTAGATAGTCGATTACTTTCTAGGACTCGCTCCGGGTTTAGGGAACCCTCTAAAACCTTACTAGTACTATATAGTAGCGTACTACCTATTCGATACAATACTATTCTAGTCGACTAGTCTTATTCTACTAACCGATCCCGAGGCGTAGCGAGGACTAATTACCTAGACTATACTTAGACCTAGCTAAAGTCTATAGTAGGATAGGTACCCGTATCCGTATTGCGGTACGAGATACGTACTACGAATACGAGAGTATTAGGCTATTAAAGAGAAGGAATCCCGGTTAGGCTAGAGGTTACTAAACTCTAATTTGTAGCCTAGCTCGATAGTACTTCGGCCCTTCTACTAAAAGTAGAAGGTACTCCGATAGAGGAAATAGGGAAAGAAGTTACTTAGTAACCTCGCTATATTGTTCGGTAGTTTATTAGCTCTAAGAGTACTCGATTATAGCTCCTACCTCTAGAGTTTTAGACTTTACTCTAGCTATAGGGCTAGTTAGGGGAATTTTAAGGCTAGTAACTCCTAGAGGGGGTTATTACTATCTAAGCCTAGATAAAAATAAGAATACCTATTCTACTAGCGGTACAATAGTATCCCCCGTTTTATATAAAAAGTAGAAATAAAAAAAAGAGATTTTATTACTATACAATAATCGTTTAAATAAGTTTAGGTATAGGGCTAAGCCTAGTATTAATATCCTCTAACGAGGAACCCGACCCGATTAACGAATAGATACGACGTTCGCCTACTAAGATAGATAACCCCGCTATAGGGCTAGGTACTACTAGGCCTAGTACTACTAGACTAGGCGTTAGTCGAGTACTAGAACCTAGTCCGGATATAGATTTTAATAGCGCTATGTTTACTACCTTTAAGACGCTATAGTAGTAGATAATAGAGTAGTAGAAGGAGTTTACTCGTATTAATAGGCGCTACCTAC
>LFZO01000606.1:0-26140 GCA_001578225.1 Pseudocercospora musae
GATAGTAGGTTAAGCTATACGCTTATCGCGAGCTATCTTGCGTAGTCGTTATAGGATATTAATATCGAAGTTTTCGCGAGGTAAGAATTAGTAATATAGCTTAGAAATTTATAACGTAACCTATCTAAGGTTTCTACGGCAATAGCGACCTAGGCGATACGTAGATACTATAGGACGAGTACTAAGTAGTACAAAAGTAAAGCTTCCTTTATGTAGCTAGTAGTATAGCCGGTCTTTTAAGTAACGCTTATAGAACCCGGAAAAAGTCCGGGTTCTAACCTGAAATTAGTATAGGTCCTAGAACCCGAACCTAAACCAATCGTCTAGTTCCCGCCAAGAAACCAAACCCGGACCTAATTTCTCGGGTTATACCTAACCTACTAGGACGTCTATTAAATACGCCTTCCTAATCTACTTAGATACTAAAGGATTATAGCTAATAGTAACGCTTAAAGAATAGATAGTATAATAGTACTATCTATAGTTATAGGAAGGATAAGTTAGATTCTAATAGATACTATACCTTCTATTACTATAGTAATAATCTATATAATAGTATAGATCTAGCGATAGTAAAGCTAGTAATATAGTAACTAGCTATACTAAGCCTACTAGGTAAGAAGATAAAATAGATAGACTAAAGAAAATAGTTAATATCCTTCTATAATAGACTATAGTTAGACTTAGTATAGTAAGGCTTCGTTACTAACTAACTTCTTTATTATTAGTTCTAGTAGCTATACTTAGCGATATCTCCGCCCTTTATATCTACTCCTATATACTAGTAAATATACTAGGTTCTAAATGTATTGTAGTTGTTGAGATATAGCGGTACGAAGGTCTTGCTATATAAAGCCGAAGTTTGCTAAGAGGCCCAAGACCGTGAATCCGCCATTTAGAACTCCATTTGGAAAGACCCCCGCCACTTCCATGATTATTGCGCCTCTGAATGCAACTCTTTCAACAACACATACGGTGACCGTCTTTCAGCTGACATTCCCCCTTGAATCGCCGAGAGAGTCACCCGTTTCTCCGTTACACGGCATCTGAAGAGCGATACCGCTTCTCGGCCATCCAGGTCAAAAAATTGCGTAGACAAACCATGTTCATCCTCTAAGATCATTCGGTAGACATATTCCACACTCACAGCGAAGTTAAGTGGCCTTTACAACCGTGATACCTACGTTGCTGCCAACACCTGAAAGAGACATAGGCAATGAGCCAAGATTTGTACAGCCACGATCGCCTTCGTCCAAATTGCTGCTAATACTGGTCTGTGATGCCGGCATTCTTTCCAAACCATTGCAATTAGAGTTCAACACTCGAAACGTGAAGTGAAGTGTTGAGAGTGGTGAGCGAGGTTCGGTTGACCGGGGTCGTCATCAAGATGTTTCCGGTACCTCCAACATGAGGCTCGTGTCGATGAGCAAGCTTGGTCGAATGTGGCGCTTATAGGTGCCGTGTAGGCTGAGCAGCACGATCCTGAAACTGTCGATCGAAGTGGTTGTTATAAGCCATCTGCCGGACTTCACCAATATCAGCACCAGGCTGAGAATCGATGTGAAAACAACGGGTAGTATGAGTATAACGCCTGGCACTGAACGCATCATCACCCAACTGCCACCGCCGTACATTCGTAACGCTAACACACATCCAAAAACATCTCAAGGCGAATTCATACCACACATCTAAGCAGCAGCACAATGTCCCCCATCGACCCTCAAATCCGCCCCCGTCATCCACGCACTCCCAGGCGCCAAAAGGAAGATTGCAGGCGCCTTAAAATCCTCCGGCGCACCCAACCGTCCCAGCAACGCACCTGCCATCCAAGTCTTCTCAATCCCAGGTTCCTGCTTCAATAACGCATCCGTCATCGCAGTCCGGATATACCCCGGACTCAACGTATTAATCCTAATCCCATGACAACCAATTTCTTGCGCCATCGATCTACATAATTGATGTACCGCGGCTTTGCTGGTGTTGTAAGCTGTGCAGTCCAAGCTGCGATTTGCGACTTGTCCGGACATGGAGGCGATGAGGACGATTGAGCCTTTGATTTTGTTGTGCACGAAGAGTTTGGCCGAATGTTTTGCTGTGAGGAAGGTTCCGGTGACGTTGACGTTGAGCATGCGATTGAAGTCTTCGACTGGGTATTCGAGGACTGGGGTCTTTTGTTGAATTCCTGCGCAGGCGATTATGCCGGAGAAGGGTGCATTTCTTGCCGCAGCTTCTGATGATATTTGTTCCAGGCCTGCTTGAACTTGAGCTTCTTGAGTGATGTCGCATTTGCCGTAGCTTGCTGTAAGGCCCGATTCCTTTGCTAGGGATTGTAGTTGGGCCCATTCTTGGGCTGACGGTTCTGGGAGGACGTCTAGGCATGCGACATTGCCTCCGGCTTCGACGACTGCGATTGCGAGAGTGATTCCAAGGCCTCTGCCACCGCCTGTTACCACAATTGTTTGGCCGGCCAATGAGAAGAGGTTTGGTGAGGGCGCGTTCGCCTGTGTGATGTCTGATTCTGGTTGGTGTGCTACGGTTGCAAGATCGCTGACAATTGCTGCTGGTGCCATTCTGATACTGTAAGAAGTATACTATTGCGATCTATCTTCTGCTCGGAGTGACGAAGGAGGGAGAGAGTGTTGAAGAGCTCGAGAAGATGGACCTACCTCCTCCACAGCTAAGAATCTTTTAACAAGCGTACCTTGATCTTTCGTGGGCTACATCATTCGGTGGGTCAGTTTAACACCGAAGATGACACAATCTAGATGCCACAATGCTTGCCGTCAACTGCCGCGGTGGTAGCAATGTGGATGTGGCAGAGTGCAAAGAAGGATGTTGAAGCTGTTTTACAAGGTCTCGCCGAAAGTGGCAAGCCGAAACGCAGCATGTCAGCGCTTGCAATTTCCTCCTGCATTGACTTGGCAGTCAGCAACCAATTCAGCTGTACATTCTTCCTTGTACATGGCCAGACACGAACTCGATGCGATAGAGTTCTTTGAGCTCATGAAGCTCCATTTGGAGCCACCATGAGGAGTCACCCGTGTGACGTATATTAAGACTTCTGCTCAATCCGTATTGCGGATATAATATTATAGCATACGTCTCTTCAGGTCTGTCATTGCTTCTTTCCAATTTTGTATCCCTTGAGAGCAATTGGATATTCCGGAACCCGAGAACAAACTAAGGTTGAGGAAAGCTAGAGTTTACAGACATATAATATGGCCCCAGGTGCGATATCAACGCAGGACGTCGACCATCTGCCGATCGATCTGAAGGCCAAGAAGTCGAATGGCATAAGCAATGGCGACGTCGCCAACGTCGAGGATATCCAGTTAGAAGAGAAGAGCAAGACCGATCACGTCTTGAACACATTCAGATGTCTGATCGCAGATCTGTGCCATCAGTTCGGATGTGGGCACCCTGGGTATGGTGCTTGACACTGAGACTGGAAGTGGCAAAGCTGACACTGTTCAAGATCCGCCATGGGAATGGCAGCAATTGGTGTCGCCCTCTGGAAATATGTCATGAAGATCTCCCCATCAAATCCCAACTACTTCAACCGAGATCGATTCGTTCTCAGCAATGGCCACGCATGTCTGTGGCAATATTGTTTTCTCCACTTGGTCGGATTCGAGCAGATGACTTGGGAGCAGCTCCTCACGTATCATTCCGTGAGGTTTGACTCAATAACACCAGGTCACCCAGAGATCGAAATCGATGGTGTTGAGGTTACCACAGGCCCTCTCGGACAAGGAATTGCCAATGCTGTCGGTCTCGCGATGGCTACCAAGCACCTTGGTGCTCAATACAACAAGCCCGGCTACGATTTAGTCAACAACATGACTTGGTGCACAATCGGAGATGCCTGCTTGCAAGAGGGCGTCGGTATGGAGTCGATTCAGCTTGCCGGTCACTGGAAGCTGAACAATCTTTGCGTCATCTTTGACCGCAATGAAGTTACCTGCGATGGCACTGTGGACATCTGCACATCTGATGACCACAACATGAAGTTCCGTGCTTGCGGCTGGAACGTTCTTGAAGTCGAAGACGGCAACAATGATGTTGAGGGTCTCGTGAAGGCCATGATCCAAGCACGTGCCTCCAAGGACAAGCCTACCGTCATTAATGTCCGCACCACCATTGGCCACGGCTCCGAGAAGGCTGGACAGGCATCGACGCACGGTGCCGATCTCGGTGAGAAAGACATCGCGTACGTGAAGAAGTTCTTTGGCATGGATCCAGAAAAGACCTTCCAGATCGACGATGATGTTTACTCCTATTTCCGCGAGGTTGTGCCACGAGGCAAAGAGCTCGAGAAGCAATGGCATGAGCTCCGTCAAGGGTACGCCAAGGAGTATCCAGAGCTCGCTGCTGAGTTCGACAAGCGCGTGAAGGGTGAGATGGTCGAAGACTGGACCAAGCTCATCCCCAAGACCGAAGACTTCCCAACGGAAGACACCCCAACCCGAAAGGTCGCCGGGCAGGTGATAACCGGTCTTGCATCAAAGATCAACACATTCATGGTCGGAACAGCTGATCTCACACCATCCGTCAACCTCTCCTGGAAAGACAAAGTAGACTTCCAAAACCCCGACCTCCGCACCGTTTCCGGACCCAACGGCAAATACGAAGGTCGATACATCCACTGGGGCATCCGCGAACAAGCCATGACAGCCTGCTCAAACGGTCTCGCAGCATTCAACCGCGGAACCATAATCCCAGTCACATCCTCATTCTTCATGTTCTACATCTACTGCGCCAACGGAGTCCGCATGGGCGCCCTCCAAAACCTCCAAGCAATCCACATCGCCACCCACGACTCCATCGGAACAGGCGAAGACGGACCGACTCATCAACCCATCGAACTCGCAGCTCTCTACCGCGCAATGCCCAATTTTCTCTACATCCGACCCGCAGACGGTGAAGAGGCTGCAGGAGCCATGATCGCAGCCTTGAACGCCCACGAAACACCATCGATGATCTCAGTGTCGAGACAGAAAGTCCCACAATACCCTTCATACTCTAAACGCGAAGGCGTCCTCAAGGGTGCATACGTCTACATGGAAGAAGAAAACGCCGACGTCACCCTCATCGGCGTCGGAGCAGAAATGAAATTCGCGGTCGGAACACGCGAAGCACTTCTCCAACACCACAATCTCCGCGCCCGCGTCGTCTCTTTCCCTTGTCAACGCCTCTTCGAACGACAATCGAAAGCATACAAACGTTCCATCTTGGGATCCGCGCCTCGTTTCGTGATCGAAGCTTATTCCCAAAATGGTTGGGAAGGTTATGGTGATGCGGGATACCACATGCATACTTTTGGACAATCATTGACGGGGAATGTCGTTTATGAAAGGTTCAATTTCAACAATGAGAAGATTGCGAACAAGGTGAAAGTGTTTTTGGAGGATGTCAAGAAGAATGGGTTGGAGAGTATAAGGGGATTGTATCAGGATTATAATGATTATGAGGAAGGGGTTCAGTTTGCTGCTTATCAGCGATAGGATGATGGGGAAATTAATTTTTTTTTTGATTTGTTGTAAATATATATTGCTTCCTTCGGTGTTGAGAGCTAAGAAATAAATATTCAATCTTCTTCTTCTATGCCCAACGCCCTCTTCATATCACTCCTCCTCCTCCTCTCCTCCTCTCCTATCCTCCTCCCCGGCTCCTCCAACTCCAACAACCGCTTCAAATGTCCCTCCGCATACGACAAACACATAAACTCATCCCCATCCCCCACCTCCCTCAACATCCCCTTCACGAATCCAATCGTCTCCTTCCAACTCTCCCCTAAATCCTTCAATTCCAGATCGAGCTTCTTCCGCAGATACGAAAGCCTGACCTTCCCAAAGCCTGACCCTATCTCTCGGATTCGGCCAATCTCCTCATGGACCCAAGAACTTCTTCCTTCCACGAGTGCTCCCCATTTCATCATGGCTTTGGAGGTGATATCGACGATGACATTCTTCATCAACACCTTTCTGTTTTCCGCCCGGATAGTCTCGAGCCATTCAGCGAAGAAATGAGTTGTGGACGACTTGTCGGGGAGTGTGAGGATGAAAGAATTTGATGCGTAGTAGAGATTTTCGCATTCTTTTCGTATTTGACGGCATGTCTGGAGGAGAGCTGGCGGGGAAGGCTGAGAGGGATTGTTGACAATGATGGGACGGACAGTTTGAGTGATGAGGCAGAATTCGTAGATATAAGTTCGGAGTTCTGGCGGGACTGTTGAGAGAGGTGAGTTGTCCATTTGTTTTGTCGCTCGGCAGGGACGAAGGAGAGTTTTGATCAAGTTATAACAGGTGCCGCAATCTATGACAAGCAGGATAGCAAGTCTGAGTATACACAAACATCAAGGCCTAGCCGACTCCCTGCCCGCTTCTGTGCAACGTGAGCTGTTCAAAGTAACAGAAATGGCATGTGGACCGTTTCGATTCGTCGTCCAGTGTAGCTTCGTCGACCTAACTATGCCAGCCTCTCATCTACCATAGCACTTATGCAAAACCTTCTCGAGGGTATCTACTTAGGTCCTTTTATATAGAGAAAGCCTTTCTTATATATACGATATTTATATAGTCTATTAAATATCGGACTATTCCTAGCTATTTTTATATCCTTCTAGATAATATAAGCGATATTTCCCTACGAGTTACTAGAATCCCTAAACCGAGGGCGTAGGATAATATCCTAGATTCGAATTTCCTTTAGTAGCTATACCGATAGTAATCCCTCTAGATATTTAGGCCCCCTACCGAGTACGTTCTACCTTGAAAAAGAGATAGCTAGCGTAAGAGCGAGAGAACTACTTAGAGAGGACTATAATAAAAGGAAAATACGAAGCCTAAGATCCTTATTATTAAGAACGGTAATATTTGAAAACTGTCTTTTTTTCTCTCTTTTTTTTGTGTATGGTTTCTTAGCATGCCTCACCACACTTAATCATGAGTTTTGCCTTGGGATCGGCTGTTTCGATTGCTCGAACGGGTAATTCAACACTGCCGATGGGGTGGATATTGGACGCCTTTTCCCCCTCCTCCCATCACAGCCAGGCTTGTCTTGGGCCAGGTTGATGCTAGAGGCTCCGAGTCTTGAGCAGAATGCCTTGCCAGCAGATAAGAATATCAAGACTATGAGTATCAGTTGGGCAGGTTTACAACGTTCAACATCAGGTTGACAAGGAAGGGCAGGAGGGTGAAGTAAATCGGAGATGCACTCAATTTGATGTGAGATACATTCATTCGCCGCCTTCGCAGCTTTCGATCTTCTTTGCCTTGCGGCCGAGGGTATATATGTACAACGAACGTCGTAAAATACTCATCATCGAAACTCCGTGTGTCTAGTGCCGCTCGCTAAAACGCGCCAATTTCAAAGCAAACCACTCGTCGCTCATCTCATCATTTATGCGGCATCAGCGCTAGCAGGAGGCTGAATAACCTTGGTGACCTGCGCGCCAGCACGCACGATGCGGTTGCCTTGCTCGTCCTTGTAAATCATAGAGCCCTTGGAGTCATTCTGGGATCGCTTCCAAATCTCGACTTCCATGCCACCACGGATCACACCAACTCTCATTGTCGAGAGCAAGTTGTGGGCTGCGTTACTGTGCATGTACACACCACCGTTGAACATGGCAGTGGCGTCCTTGCCGAGACCGCTCCGAATCATGGCCTTACCACCGGGGTGGTCGTTGATGAAATCAGTCACATCGTGGACAACACCGGCAACAGCGATAAGAGCACGACCGTTCTTGGACTGGTCGACGTAATCGTCCCACTCCATGACTGGCAGCTGCTCAAGTGGAACGCCCCAGTCGAGTTTGGCGCGCTTCTGGTCAAGCTTCTTTTGTTGCTGCTGGAGACGACCCTTCTCAATCTCGTTGGCGCGGAACTGCTTCAAGTCGTAGGCGAGTCCGAGCTGCTTCATTGTCCAGATGAACCACTTGGTGGGGTCGTACTGGTGCCACTCGATGGCATTGCGGTAGTCGGATGGGAACTCGTGGTGGAAGTTGTGGTATCCCTCACCGAGCGTGACAAGTGCAGTGATGACGTGGTCACGAGGAGAGTTGCGGTCGTCGAATGGCTGATCGCCGAGCCAATGGGCAAGGGAGTTGACGCAGAAGGTAGCCTGCTGGACGAAGAAGATACGGAGAATGCCAGCGTAAATTAGGCCACCCATCCAATCGTTCCAAAGCAGGCCGGCGAACACGCTTGGGAAAATCAGACCCATGAAGAGGACGACTTTGAGGTAATTCTTGTGCTGCCAAACGACAACAGCGTCATCGTTTAGATCAGAGATATCGGTGCGTCCAATTCTTTTTGGGTTCTGCTTCATGAGCATCCAGCCGAAGTGGGAGTAGAGGAGACCCTTGCGGACGCTGTATGGATCCTTCTCGGTGTCGGTATATCTGTGGTGAGCACGGTGGTCTCTGGCCCACCATCTGATAGAGCCTTCAACAGCACCGCCACCAACAGCTGCAAGGAAGATCTTGAGTGGGAGGGATGCAGAATACGAGGTGTGCGCCCATAATCGGTGGTATCCTGCTGTGATTCCGAGACCAGTGGCGAAGTAGTAGAGGACTGCGAAGAGAGCAGTCTGCCATCGGAGAGGAGTCCAGACGGCCGCAATGCAGCCAGCAATTGGGATGCCAACGATCAAGGTGACATTGAGCCAGTTGACATGCTTGTACCAATTCTTCCTCGTCATCGGAGTCTCTGTGATATGTGGCTTCTTTGGGTCGTAAGATTTGTTGCGGACTGGCTCTTTTGGGTGTGGAGCACACATTGGGTTACCCTCTCGCTCCTTCGAAACGAACTTATGATCGACAGCCAGATTTTCACTGGCGGTGGGTTGGTGGGACGGCATGGTGTCGGTATGATGCCTCGTGGTGTAGGCTACTTGAAGATAGGGTCGAGACGTGGGAATGTCGGCGTCGATGTAGTGCTCGAGGCGGGCGGAAGTGGTGGCGTGCTCGTAGGTGGGATAGCGAAAGTCGGGGAGAGGGAGTGAGGGAGAAGAGTGACAAAGGTAGGCACACCACAACCTTCCTTATATTCAGAGCAGCGGCAAACAAGGGAAGGGAAAGTGGGGACGCTACTCAACGATCTGAGAATGCAGGTGCCATTTTCTTCCGGCGACACCTGCACCTGCCCCCATTCACTTTGAACGTCACTCAACGCCTGCCTCGTCGCCGCCATTGCATCGTCCACGCCTGCCTGCCTACTGCCTGCCTGCCTGCCTGCTGCCTGCCTGCTGCCTGCCTACTGCCTGCCTGCCTGCCTCTTCATCGTCACCGCCTCGGCCTCGGCCTCCTGCTCCAGAATCTTTAGAGAGTTTGTTGGGCCATACCGATCAAAGGGTCAGCGGCCAGGGACAGCCCGCGCTAGAAGAATCTTGGGAACGAGAACGACCCGGCCACGCGAACAATCCTTGCTGTTGCTGCATGGTGGTCTTGGCGCCTTTTTTATTTTTTGCCTCCAAAATCGAGCATTTCTGGCCGGAGGACAATTGTTGAAGGAACTTTCATGACGAGAACGCTGTCTACATCCAAACATCATGTAGTCGTCTTCATTGTCTCCAAGTCATCATCATTCCTCAACTCGACCTCGGACCCTTCCGAAACGCTAGCTTTCCAACCATGCCGAAATGAGCACTAGTCCACGGGTGTCGTTATCGTTTTCCACCCTGTCCCCCGCTCGTCCTCGTCTTCGGGAAACAATTCACAAACTTCCTAGTGTCTACATTGTCTTCATGTAAGAGCGTAGAATTGTGCATGTTTGGCCTCGCTCGTTCGCATTATTATTCTCAACATCCAGCCCGCTGACCTCAACCATCTCTGATTGGACGTCCGGCGACGAACCCATCGTCCCATCGGATGATAGAATGTCAGGACGTGTGGCGAAATCAGAACTTCGGCTTTTCTCAAATGATGACTCGGTTCGCCATGTCCCTACTCTTGTGCCTGCCTATAAGTTAAGGAGCACGCTAGTGTGGTTGTACGATGTGGTTTGCAGAATGAGCGACATTGCTGCAGCCGGCTCATTAGGGCCTCCTGGGAGCCTGTCTGTGAATCTTGTGAAGGTCCGGATGATGACGAGTTTATTATGTGCACAAGACTACCCTGCCTGCCTGCCTGCCTGTCCAATTCATTTGCCAATTCGCCAGTATTTCTTGAATGGCTCCGCTGGCGCCCAAGGCAATGAATGGATCAAGAATGCTTCGCATCGCTTGATGAATGGCGTGTCACTTCTGCTTTGGATCACAGCGTCGGACAAGTGTCGCCAGCAACCCCGATCCGGTCTCGAGAATCGCGAAAGAGGCATCTTGTCGATGATCCAAACGGGGTCATCCAAAACTTCAACCGCCGAGCGGGCTTTGTCAAACTGTGTTCATTACATACTCTCATCTATCATGAGACCGCCAGACTGTCGATTTCTGATCCCCGCTCCCAGCATACATCCTCCCATGAACAGGCGGCTCCACCGGGCCCGAACTGAAAGAACAATGACCCGTCTCATCATTCCTCTCATCACTTGCCACCTCACCCCACTGCACCGGCAAATACGCAGCATCAGCGTCATCTTTCGGCCGATGACAAGCCGCAGCAATAGCTACCGAGCACGAGCTAGCAATGGGCATGGGACTTCTGAATTTTCTGAAACCCATCGCTAATGCTACCAACAGAAGTACAATGCCAATGAGCATGGCGACGAGGATTGGCGGACAGCTGTAGCCAACGGAGGAGATATCGTCGCTTTCTGTGGGCTGTCCGTCGTAGTATGTGTTGATCCGTGCCAGGAATATCGATTGCGAGATCATCCAGTGTAATGTTGCGGAGATGATGAGGAGTGGTGCAGAGTATCGTAGCGGAAGCTGGAGGTAGTATGTCGATCTTTGCTGTCCGTGAGGATGTGTGACACGAAGCGGCTTTCGACGCAGCGCGTACGACGACCATTCTTTCGCCAGGAGCATCGAGGTCAGAAGACTATTGTAGAGTAGGTAGAGAAATGAAACAATCGCTTGCGGCAAGTTCGCTGGAGTCATGTCAGTGCATGTCACGCCCGGATGACGCCGGTTTTCTATGACTTACCAAGCAGGACGGAGCTGATCAATCCATTTGCTCCGCTTTCGGGAAGATCAGAAGATATCAAAGCTCGCGAGTCGATAGACCCGAATCCGATGTGGAATGGAGATGCACCATAATTTTCAAGCTGAGTCATACCCATGCCAAGCAGAGAGCCCGTCGTGATAATGGCAACTATGATGAGCGTAAATGCAGTAATCCAGCGCGCTTTCGAAGCTGCTCGGAAGAACCATGTAGTCTTTGGAGGGTAGAACGTGGCGGGCATGGGGTCTATATTTGGCTTCCTCTCATTCGGGAGCTTCCAGTTTTTGATGTCCTTTCGACTCATCAGGCACCGTCCTTTGGTGAGATCATCCGGCTCGTCAAGATAGCTGGCGACAGCGTCACCGATCGTGACCAATGTAGCGTCCTTCTGTTTATGCAGTGTAACAAACATGGCAACACTCTTCATCATGTTCATCACAATCACAGCGACAAGAATTTGCACGCTGAATTGCAGTTCACAATGGCTCGGCGTGATTTGACTCAAGCAGTAATCGATCGTCTTACCATTGAGAGTCCAGCTTTCGGGGTCCTTCTTGAGCTGGCTTGTGTCGCATTTCAGCTGGTACGTGCTGGAGGCATTATAATTGTCATGGCACATCCAGGTGTACCGCAGCTCGCTATAGTAGGAATTGGTATCCTCTACCATGAAAAGAGTCTCATTCTTGGTTTGATTTCCAGTCTCGCTGGTGATGGCCAGGACGTGGTTTCGGCCAGTCACGAAATTGGTTCCATAGGCATTGATACAGTCCGTGTTATTCAGACGCTGGACTAGAGTCCTATTGTCGTAGTTCTGACCCCACCACTTCTGAAGCGAAGGCAGGAGGCTAGTGTCGTACGGCATTTGTACGTAATATCCATAATCGCTCGGCTGCACATCGCTAGGAGTATCAACCCAAGGTATCACTGTCGAGAAGTTGCCGCCTTTCAGCCATTCGGGGTTTACTGTAGCCATAATGTATTCGTTTGACTATTCAAAAGTCAGTGAAGGACGCTACGTGCACGTGCTAGAGACACCTCACGTCAATCGTCTTGAACACTGCAGAGTTGTAGAGCAGATGAATCGGCACACTGCTGACGGCCAGAATCCACCAGAGTACAATCCGCAACCATTTGATGCGAGAGAGATTGCGAACGCTGGCGACACCAATGTCCACCCAATCTCCCTTCGCGTGTGCCCGATCAACCTCTGCACGCGTGGGAGCAGCGAGGGCTTGCATGGTGTAGTTGCTGGCCGATAGAAGCAGGGAGCTCAGGCCGTTGATCAGAATATGCAGCCATGTCGTCCAATGGTCCACCACTTCACAAGAGCCTTCATACGCGGCTCCAACCCCATCATGAACAGGAAACTTTGCCGCGGCAGCTATGAGCAAGATGGCATTCATCAAGCCTACACATGTTGCCGTCCATGCGCATACTCTTACGCCAAAGTGCCATCCTGAAAGCTTCCTCTTCTTTGTGCTTCGCAATGTCGAGGTGATCGAAAGTCGTGTATCTGCTCTCAATGGGGCGTTGCTGTCTATGCTGTTCTTTGTATTAAGGCCTGAGGAAAGAGGGCGCTGATGTGCCACCAGACCTTTCTTATCGTCATCGACGCCATCCCAGAACGTGTTCGCATCTATGGAGGTGTACCTGGGTGCTCTGAACAATGGACATGCGGTCAGCAAAGTAAAATGAAGGGTTGCGCACGATGTACAGTGAGGTCAAGTACGACTGTACGAGGCGCAATCAGGCGGCAGGATTCGGCCTGTCTCTCGTATTCTCAGGCGCAACACATACCTCTCTTGTGGTATCTCAGTTAAATCTAGTTCTTCAAGCTCATTACCATATTCGTGACCAACATAGCTCTCGTCAACCTTATGGTATCTCGACGATGAACCGCCTGTGGCACTCATTGCCAGCCTCCGTTCGCTGCTCCAAGTCGTCCAACATGGCAAGGAATTTACGAGCAGCAGAAGGATGCCACCAGGTCCGCCATAGTCAATCCCGAGATTCAGCTGAAGCCGTCTAGCTTCAGACGATCTCTATTGGTGACGTGCTTCGATCCCAAAACGCAACCGTCGCTGCTGCGCTACAGTGTCTGCAGGTGGAACTTAGTCTTGGAGGATTTCAGGCACGCCACAAGCGGTTTGGCGTCTTGTGATTGCAACATGCCGATTGGCTATACCTATTTTGGGAAAGCCGAATATGCAGCCAGAAGCCAGAAGCAGGACGTCGCTTGGCTCACGGAAAACTCCTTGTAGTACTCTTGCTTACAAGCATAATAGGCGGAATGTAATAGTCTATTAGACGTGCTTATTATCGTATTAGACCAATATTCCGCTATAACTAGTATTCCGCTACTTTGCCTAGGATATAAAAATTATATACTTACTAAAATATAGATTAGATATAGTACTATTAGAACTCGCTTAATACTATATATATATACTATTATATATTTATAGTTTTATACTATCTATTTATAAATTACGAATCTACTATACTTTATTTTTAGCTTTACTTTTAGAGCTTATAAAAGCTTTAAATAGATTTACTAAATTATATAGAATATAGAAAAGTTTATTATTATTATTCTTAGATTACTAGTCTATCTCTCTATAAAGTAAGTAGCTATCTTACTATCTAGATTTATAGAAAGGAAAAGTATTAAGCCTAAAAATCTTTTATATCTTCTATATCTCTATAGATTACTATAGTTCTATTTCTTAGTTTATTTTTACTTTAAATAGTTATAGTAGCTATAGAGCTCTTTTCTCTTACTAGATTCTTTTTTTAAGATACTTACCTCTATTTCTTTTTTCTTCTAAATTATAAATAAGAAATTATTTAGTACTTTTTTCTAAATTAGCTATTTAACTATTATTTCTAGGTTCTCTTTTTATATTAACTATTATTTTCTAGTCTAAGGTTTCTATTTATATAAATAGCTAATCACTTCTCTACTATCTCTTTAAATAAAAGATATATTTATATTTTACTATTTAAACTTTCTATCTATAAAGATCTACTATATATATCTATATTACTATAGATAGAAATATATTATTATAATAATATAGCTAAATATAGAGACTATAAGAAAAGGTAACGTTACTAGATACGTAACTATAACGAGTTAGGAATAGGAGTACTTATATATTATCTACTTAACGCTCTATAATCTACTATCTCTATTTAGATTAGAGATCTTTTTATATAGAAAGGATATAGAGGATACTAGAATATAAAAATTATCTTAACGTATTTCTACTCTACTACTATATATAGAGCCTATACTATAGTATTCTACTTACTATAGGAATATAGAAGCTCTAGAAACGTAATACGATATCTCTAGATCTAAAATGCTCTAGTCTCTAAGTATATATTAGATTAGTAAGAAAGACGTATCGAGAGATAATAGAAGCGAGACTTAAGAGAACTTATTAAGACTTACTATATACTATAGATATAGAACCTATTAAGATATCTACTATACCGTAACTCTTTAAAGACGATATTAAGTTCTCTTTTAATAAAACTATTAAGACCTTTTCTATATATATATATCTTAAACTATTAAAAGAATATAGATAAGGAAGGAAAGAAGTTATAGTCTATTAGTAGAAGAGATATTATAGCGATTTATAGAGAGAGATATAGTAGTATATATAGGCTAGCTATATACTAGATATATAGTAGTAGTAGTAAATTCTTGCATTGCTATACTATTCTAACTACTAGACAAGTAGCTATCCTTTGTTTGTTCCTTAGGAGGGACAAAGCCCTTTACTCTACCTTCCTAACTTCCTTAAAGCCCCTTCCGGTTTTGTATAGTATTAAAAACCTCTACGCTCTATTATATTATTAGGGATACTAAGCCCTATCCTTGTTTATACTAGTCTTTTAAATATTAAGAGGTCCCCTATGTCTCTATCGTCTTAACTAGATTATGTCTACCTCCTCTAGACTCTAGTTTAATATCCTTTTCTTTAACTTATTCCTTTATAGCTATTAAGCTAGGTAGGAGGGATATCTAGTTTAGGGAATAGGGTAGTACCCCTATCCCTTTCCTCCCCTTCCTCCCTTTCCTTTATATATAGATCTTTATTATTCCTCCTACTTTCTAGTTAACTTCTATATTAGCTCTCTACTAAACTATAAACTACTCCTATCCTTACTTAGTATCTAGTTATATAACCTATATTACTAGAAATTAGACTCCCTATATTAGCTTCTATACTTAGGTATTCTTTATAGACTACCTTATATATAGTATAAGGAGTAGTTTGTATTAGATACCTAGCCTTTAGAACTAATATTATTAGTATCCCTATAGGAGCTAGGGCCTAGGGGGCAAGTCTAGGGCTATACTCCCCTAGGGGCTATAGGCTATAGGATATACTAAGTACTTTGTCCTCTATATTTCCTCCTCCTTCTAGTAATCTTTAAAACCTCCTCTTTAGTTATTCCTCCCTTCTCTTTAGGGTAATTAGTCCTAGGTTACTACTCTAGTTCCTTATCCCTAGGATAGATTCCCTTTCTAGAAAGGTTAGCCTATCGACTCGGTATTAGTTCTTATAATAGTTATAGCTACGCTAGGCTCGATAGGTAGTTAGATAGTTTTCTAAATAGCTAGTCGCCTTAGAGCTAGACTCCTTTACGTCTAGGCGCCGGTTTTCGTATCCTTAGGGATAGGAGAGATTTAGCTCTATCGACGACGTCGTCGCCTATAGGTTCGTAGCTAGTACTACGTATAGGTACTTATCTTCGCTAGTCTACGTAGTATATAGTACTCGATTAGAACTACTCGAATTACTAAAGAAGAAAGGAAAGAGAGGTATCTAGAGAGAAGATATATATCCGTAGGCTAAGATAGGCTACCCCGGCCCTTCTTAGCCTATTTCGACTCTAGATAGGCTAACTAGGCCTATAATCGTAATATTGCTCCCCTTCTCTATAGGCCTACGTCCTAGAGGCTAGGAATAGAAAACTTTACTTATAGTCTATTATTATATATAAAGGGCACTTACTATTATTTAAAAAGCTTACTTAGGTAGTAATAACGCTATCGCCGTAGCCGCCGTAGAGATTTAAACTATCTAAGTCCCTTTAATTTAATCCCTTTTATAATATATATCTATTAGATACAATCTCTACTACTACCGCTACTATCGCTCCTACGCTTAGCGCTAGTAGTAGGCTATAGCTAATCGTCGTCGACCCTTCTCGAGGCGATTTAGGCTAACTTAGTATAGTAGCCCCCCTTTTTCTAGTAGTAGCGCCCCTTTCTATCCTTACTAGCTATCTCTATAGTACTTTAAGTCTTCTCTATCCGTTTTAGCCTAATAGCGACCTATATAAAGTTTAATAGTAATCCGTACCTTAATTGTACTAATATTATATAGGATTATACTAGCGGAAGCTATATTACCCTTCTCGAGGCTATATATCCCTAAATCGACTCGTCTAACTATAAGGAGAACCTTACTAATAAGACTAAGTACTTCGACTATCTAAAGTATACCTCTTATAGCTTAGGCTACTTCTAAGTAGATTGTCTTAGTTCGAGATAGATCGAATAGGGCTAACTAGTATCTAGATTCCTATAGAATATAAGCCTACTATTAAGGTAGCTAACGGATTACGCTAGGAGGCCCTAGACAATCCGACTAATAGTAAGAATACTAGAGAGGCCTACTAGGCTTATATAGTAGTCTACGAGAAGGTTAAGAAGTACGTATCGCTCTACGTAGAGTCGATTTATACTAACTAGGGCCCTCTAGGAAGTACCTACGTTTCGAGGATACCGGTAACCTCTATACTTATATAGGTAAGGCTAAGTTTAATATATCTAGTCTATTTCGATCCTCTTTATTCTAGTCTATCTTAGCTAACTTTATTTAGGTCTATAGAAGGACTACGATACTACGATAAGAGAGGAGATAGAGCGTAATCTAGCTACTAGGATATATTTAGTTCCCTTTAACTTATTTTAGCCTTAGCTAACTCTATTCGATTAGATCCTAACTAAGAAGTATAAGTATATCGGAAATAGCTACGTTTCGTTCTAAAAGAAGACGAAGAAACTAGAGAGAGACTAGTAGGAGGTTATAAAGGGCCTAAGTATTCGCCTTTAGTTATATATAGATTAAGTTAAGGCGTTTTAGTATAGTTTAGGTCGTATATCTACTAGCGAGGCCTATATAGCTCTCGCGTAGCTAGTAAAGAAGATACCGAGTACTAACGACCTATCTAGGGAGTTCGTAATCCCTCGTAAGCTCTTTTAGGGCTAGTAGGCTAATAAGGATTCTTTTAGTATCTAGTAGGGCCTTCTTAGATCGAGATAGCCTATTTGTTTCCTTAGTACGACTTAAGTCTTAAGTTAGTAGTTCTAGTTGCCCTTAGTTAGCCTATTTTAGGCTATTAGAGCTCCCTTAAGTAAGGAGTTAGCTAGATATACCTAAATGTATTTAACCGAGGCTAGGTATCCTCGAGTTTATCTATATAACCTCGTTTCGCTCTATCTAGATTCGTCTCTACGTCTATTATATCTCGTTTAGATACGTATCGCTAAGCGTAAGGATACTAGGCCTATAATAGAAGAGGAGAGTATATTTAGCGCTAGAAGGGCTTATATCTATATTACGTTACTACTCTATAGTAGCGTATATCCTATTAACGCGAGGAGTAGTCCGAGTAGATACTACCTCGTACTTACGTTCCTTTAAGGCCTCTTCTAGCCCTCCGTCTATCTAGCGAACGCCTTAAGAGCTACCTTACTTAGGTACTCTACTAGTTCCTAGGTATTCTCTTCCTTCCTATATCCCTTCTAGGATATAAGGTATTCCTACTTCCCCTTAGGCTCTCTTTCCTTCTAGAGAATCCTTTTAACCTCGTATACGTCTAGATTACTCGTCTATACCTTAGGTAGGTCCTCCTAGTTCCTCTAGGTTACTTCTAGCTCGAGATAGTCCTCGAGGAGGAATATATAGAATATAGGATATATATTAAAGCCCTTAGGTAGCTTAAGGTAGTAAGCTATATCGTTAACTACTTTCTATACTTAGAAGGGCCCTATATACTTATAGTCTAGCTTCTTCGACTAGTAGACTATATCGAGGAACCTTATATTAAGATATACCTAGTCGCTAATAGCGTAGGTTTTAGGCTTCTACCCTTTATTATACTATCGAGCCTAATATTCCTTCGCCTTTTCTAGCTAAGCCTTTAGGCTATCTCGAATACCTTTTACTCTAGCTATAAGTACCTTAGCTTAAGGCGCCTTTCCCTCTATCTAGGGTATTTCGGACTATCTAGTATAGAATAGATCCTAAACGTTATACGTCTAGAAGGGCGTTATCCCTATTACTATATACTAACTATTATTATATATAAACTCGGCTAGGCTTAGGAGGCGTACCTAGTCGTCCTACTCGAAGTTATAGTAAATACGTAGGTACTACTCTATAGTCTAGTTCTAGCGCTCGGTTTAGCTATTCGTCTAGGGATAGTAGGCGGTACTAAGGCCCCTACGGACCCCTATATAGTAGTAGAGGCTACTCTAGAACTTAGAGATAAGGATCGGTCCCCGATCGGACGTAATAGACTATAGGATATTATATAGATAGACGACCTCCTTAAAGAAGGTATCTACTAGTCCTTTAGCCGTAATTTCCTTCTAATATAGGATATAGTAAGCTATCTTAGAGTATCTATCTACTATAACGAGGATACTATCGTAGGTCTAATCTAGGATAGTACTTAGAGATAGATCTATAACGAAGTCGAGAGTTAGATCCTCCTATAGTACCTTAGAGGATTTCTCTATATATAGTACCCTATAGGGCAAATACTATAGCTTTATTTAGGTATACGCCTTATAGCTACGTATATAATCCTTAATATAGTACCTAACTTTAGGCTAGTAGTATCCTCTTCGTACTAGCTATAGGATCCTTTCGAACCTAAAGTATCCTAGTATAGGATTATTATAGTAGAGCTAGAGCGTTTCTAGGCGAAGTAGGCCTATTAGGATATATATTGTATCCTAGTAGAAGAGGAATCCTTAGGATTCCTTCTATTACGCTAGCTATAGCTATTATAACTCGTCTTTACTCTAGAGAGCTATCTTAACCCTAATCGCCTTAGCGTTAGTCTCTAGTACTACCTAAATAGTATTTACGAGGCTATTCTATACCTCCCTAACCTTAGCTACCCTAGCGAGGTAGACGAAGGGCTTGCCGTATCCTTCTAGTCCTTATCGTACTAAGGCGATCCTTATCGATCTATCTTAGGGCTCCCTATCTACGAGTTACCTCTATAGCCTCTTAAGGGGAGTATACGAGTTCTCCTCGTTTAGCTAGCGGCTAAAGTAGTTAATATTTATATAGTTAGGACGCCTACTAGCCCTATCGGCTATCCTATTTTTCCTTCCTAGATAGTATAAGATATAGAAGTCGAATATAGCGAGCTACTCGGCCTAGCGAACTTATCGCCTTATAAGCTCCTTAGTCGTTATAAACTATCTAAGGTTATTATAGTCCGTAATAATCTCTACTTAATACTATACGCCCTCTAAGTAGTAATACTAGTACTTAAAGTACTCGACTATCCCTAGTATCTCGCTATTATAGATATCGTAGTTCCTTTCTATATCGTTTATCTTCTATAAGAAGAAGGCGACTAGGAACTAGTATATCTTATCCTCGTACTTATACTACTATATTATAACGTCTAATATAGCGTAGATCGAGGCGTCTATTTCGACCCTAATTAGCTAGGATAGGTTAAAGTACTTTAATACTAGGGCTATATAGAACGCCTCCTTAAGTTAGTTAAATACTAATCTCGCTTCTATATCTAAGGAGAGCCGCTACGACTATTCCTTACGTTACCTTCGTCTATTCTTCGCTATATTAGGTCCTCGTTCCGTTAACCGATTTAGTAGGGCTACTATTCGAGAGAAGTGCCTAATAAAATACTAATAGTAGTTAGCGAATCTAATAAAGATATATATATCCCTTATACTCCTTAGCTTAGGCTACTCCCTAATCGTCGTAATTCTTTCTAGCTCTATTTCGACCCTATTTAGAGTAATTATATAGCTAAGGAACTTAATCCGGTTCCTACTAAATTCGTACTTACTAAGTTTCGTATATAGCTTATAGCGTTAGAGCCTCTCGAGGATAGTAGTAATATACTAGATGAATTCCTCTAGGTTCTAGGAGTATATTAGAATATCGTCTAGGTAGATAACGTAGATCGTATCTACTAGGTCCGATAAGGTACTAAGGATATAGCTCTAGAATACCGCTAGGGCGTTTATAAGCCTAAATAGTATTATAGTATACTCGAAGTATCTATATCTCGTTCGGAAGGTAGTCTTCTACCCGTCCCCTTACTTAATATAGGTCCTATAGTAGATATCTCGAATATTAAGCTTCGTAAAGACCTAAGCCTTAGTAAGATAGTCTAAAGACTCCTATATAAGGACTAAGGGATATCGATTCTTTACTATATTAGCGTTTAAACCCTAGTAGTTAACGTATAGTTAGAGGCTACTATCTTTCTTTTTAGTAAAGAGGATACTAGTATCTACTAGGGACTTTAATAGGCGAATCTAGCCCTTCTCGAGGTATTCGTCGAGGTATTTCCTTAGGACCGCTAAATTAGTCTCTAAGAGGTTATATAATAGATTATAAGAAGGAGTCGTATCCTCTACTAGATCGATAGATAGCTCGTAGGAACTATAATTAGGGAGTAGGGACGCGTCTCCCTCCTCGAATATTCTACGGAGGTATTTATACTCTAGTAGGAGGCTATTCGGGTCGTCTTACGCTATCTTAACTATCGATATTACGAAGAGACGCGTATCCTTATCTAATATAGCCTTAGAGAAGTTAGAAGGGCCCGATATAGCGTAGGCGCGCTATTTACAAGCCCCCTTTCTCCTCTAAATAGCCGTCTTAGCTATAAAGTTAATTAAAGGATTCTACTATTCTAACTAGGATATGTCTAGTACGATATTAAAGCTATAGATCCTTCCTATAGCGAAATTATCTATATAGCCTCGCTACTAACTACTTATATTCGATACTTCGTAGAATATACGGTATTTACTACTTATAGCTAGTAACTAGCTATTAAGGATCTTATACTACTTGGCGTCTATATTACTTAGGATAAGGCTAGTCTCCTTAGCTACTATACTATCTAAGATATTAGCCTAGGAGCCGCAATCGATAAGCCCTTTAAGTATATAGGAGTTCTCGCCTTATTATAGCTTAACGTCTAGTCAGATTAACTAAAACTAGTCCTAGTCGACCCGTCTTAGTCTACTAGGCTCTACGCTCCTCCTCTATTCCTCAGTATAAACGACCTAGCCCGCTATAGCTAGAAGGACTACTAGATAGATTTGTCTTTTCCTAATTCTAGATTATAGATAGAATATTAGGGCCTCTTATAGCCTATATCGCTATAGTACTAGTACTAAGGGACTTCTTAGTCCTTCTCGGATCTATTGTAGGCGTTCTAGTATCTCTATAGGAAGCTCTAACCTCTCGCCCCTTAGCTATAGCCTCTAGAGTTTCTAGGTAGCTTATCTAACGCTAAGCTAGTAGTACTATTATTCGAGTCGGAGCGACTACGCTTCTTATTACTCTAGTCTTTATCCCTATAGGACCTATACTCGTTCTCTAGCGAGTAGTAGTAGGCGTTCGCTACCTCTTTCGCTTTAATTAAGGTCTAGAAGCGCTATTAGCCTACCTTGATATAGTATTAGATTCTCTTATCTATAGCTATAACGAAGTCGTATATTATATAGTCCTAACGATCCTCTTTAACCTTATCCTATTAGATCTTTATATAGTCTAGTAGCTTAGATAGGGTACGACTATCCTAGTTAGCCCGTTTTAGCCTATCTAGGACTAATTAGCGGCGTTCCTCCTTCGTCCCTATAGAGTCTAGTATTATCTACTTTATTTTTTCCTAGGTATACTCCTCTAGGTCTAAATACCTAGTATATCGTTTCTATTTAACTTACTATTCCCTCTTTATCTATTCCTCGGCTAGGTCTACCTTTATTTCTTCTAAGGAATAGATATAAGGGGCCTACCTAAAGATACGGTCGTAGTCTCTAACCTATTAGTCGTAGTCTATACGCCCTTTGCCCTCGAATATATAGAGGTTCGTTACCTTAGGAATAGCTAATCCTATAGATATAGAGGATAGTCTAGCTAGAGTTACGTTTAGCTAAATATCCCCTTAGTCTATAAGGAGGAAGGCTTCCTAAGCTATATCGGCTATCCTTTTCCTAAGATAGACTAATTCGTAGCGCTACTCGGCCTATTTAGCTCGTTCTTCCTTATACTAGAGCTAGACTACTAGAGCCTTATCGTCTAGGTCTTCTTTAGTATTACCCTATTCCTCGTTACTATCGATAGTACCTCTTAGCGAGTCGTTAGCTAGGGTAGAGGAATTATTATCCTATTTAGTATTAGGAAAGTTTTCCTAGTTATTATCCTAGCTAACTAGGTTCGATACCGAGGCCTTTACTTTCTTCTATACTATTTTGAGTACTACGTAGTATACTTTAGAAGAGCAATTCGTATATAAAAGGGATATATAATACGTAGTATATAGTACTCGACTAGAACTACTCGAATTATTAAAGAAGAAAGGGAAGGGAGGTATCTAGAGAGAAGATATATACCTATAGGCTAAGATAGGCCGCCCTAGCCCTTCTTAGCCTATTTCGACTCTAGATAGGCTAACTAGGCCCGTAATCTTAATAGAGAATCTCTAATTTAGGGAATAGGATAGTATTCCTATTCCTTTCCTTCCTTTCCTTCCTTTCCTTTATTAATATAGATTCTTATTATTCCTCTTATTTTCTAGTTAACTTCTATATTAGCTCTCTAACTAGTTAAGAACTATCCCTATCCTTACTTAGTATCTAGTTACGTAATCTATAGTACTAGATATTAGATTTCCTATATTAGTCCTAGGACTTAGATATTCTTTATAGACTACCTTATATATAGTATAAGGAGTAGTTTATATTAGATACCTAGTCTTTAGAACTAATATTATTATTACCTCCTAGGAGAGCTAGGGCCTAGGAGATAGGTCTAGATAGACGGCCTAGTAGGTTAGATCTAATCTAAGAAATTAGGTCTAGATTCGGTTTCTTAGAAGAAACTAGACGATTAGTATAGGCTCGGGTTCTAGGACCTATACTAATTTTAGGTCGGAATCTAGACTTTTTCTAGATTCTATAAGTATTACTAAAAAGGCTAACTATACTACTAGCTATATAAAGGAAGCTTTACTTTCGTACTACTTAGTACTCTTTCTATAGTATCTATCTATCGCCTAGGTCGCTATTGCTATAGAAACCTCGCGTAGGTTACGTTATAAAATTTAGAGCTTTATTACTAATTCTTACTTCGCGAAAACTTCGATATTAATATCCTATAATAACTACGCAAGATAGCTCGAGATAAGCGTTCCGCTTAGCCTACTATACGTAGTAGTAATTAGTAACTACATTAAGGCGACTACAAGCTTAGTTACTATATCGGCGACGCGAAAAATAAACCTAGTAATCGCGTATTAAGCCTAAAGCGTCGTAAGATAAAAGAGGAGTATTCTATATATAGGAAGACTATAGTAGACGTAAAGCGAGTCTTATAGATATCTAAGACTAAACAAGCCTTAAGAAAGAAGAAAAGAGCTAAGTAAACTATATTCTAATAGTAGCTAGAGAAGTAGAAGGAGAGACCTAAGTAGAATAAAGCTACATTCTAGTAGAAAAGTAAGGCTAAATAAGAAGAGAAGCTATTAAACTTAAGATTAGTCTTCTTATAGTAGAGGAATAGAGGATAAGTATTACTATAGCTAACTATATAGCTAGCGTTATTAGACTTATTATTAATCGAATACTAATATAATCTAGATTCTAGGAAAGAGATTAAGGTAAAGGATAAAGAGGATCTATACGATAAATATATAGTAGTAGATGTTTTAACTAGCGTAAGCTTAATAGAGATAGTACTCGACGATTATCTAATAGAATAGTACGAATAGAGCGACTTAGATATAAAAGATCTATCTACGGATTCTAAGAACTAGAATTTTATTAATCCGAGTTAGGCTCTTACTCCAAGTTATAAAGCTAAGATATAAGAGGTAGCTAAGGAGCTTTACTACTTAAAATTTCTCGATATAGAGTTTTAGACGTCCTAGTAGATTAGTTCGGGTTAGGTTTGGATTCAAAACCGAGCCTAACCCAATTGTCTAGATCTAATCTTAGGGAACCGGAACTTTGTCTAGATTCAAACCTAAAAATTTAATAGGTTTATAGCGAAAAATAGAAATATTAGAAAGGCGGAAATTGCGAAATATCGAGATAGAGAACATTGTTATTTATGTATACTACTATTATCGTAGTCCTTAAGGACAAAGTAGTTATTTCTTCTATATATACTACTATTATCGTAGTCCTTAAGGATAGAGTAGTTATTTCTTTCTATAGTATAGCGCTAATAGCTACCCTTCCGGTCCTTTATTACTTACGATAGTTCTTATATAGATTCTCGCTAACGTCTACATCTCTAATAAAGATACTATAGCCCTTTAGAAGTAAACTTAGTATAACAACGTCCTTCTACTAAATAGTAATACGCTTAGTATAAACGGCTAGTAGGTTAATAGCTATCTAGAGTTAGTATATATTAAGGACGTTAGGGAGCAATATATACTCGGAGAAAGTCGTAAGGTATGTTTTAGAGGCCTTACGTAATACCTCGATAGTATTAAACTAAATACGGAACTAGCTAGCGCCGGTAATACTAGTATCGTAGATTAACTATTTAATTAGTCTCTAGAATAGCGCTCGCGGGATTATAAGGTCGGTAGACATTTACGTAGTCTTAATCTACTATAGTACGTTTTCTAAAAGATAATTAGTTGCGGCCGGCTATATAGCTAGCTATACAAGAAGTAGAACTTACTACCTACGTTTCTATAACGTACGCTTATAGTTGCCTTCTTATTTAGCTTACTAGGCTTAAAGGTAGTACTTTTCTAGACCTTGCTAGTAGTAGCGTAGATATTATAAAGGACGCGAGTAGTACCTTTCTTGTTCTTCTTAGTAGCGGTAGCGATAGACTTTCTAGCTATTCTAGATATAATAAGTATATAACTAAAGGTATAGAACTACGGTATTAGTAAAGAATAGGCGATATATAATATAAAAGCCGAATTAAAGAACCTTATTATTGTACGCGATTGTATTATAGGTTAGTATAATAAAAACGTCGTTACTACCGTTTCTAGGAAAGTAAGTAGAAAATAATAGAAAGTAACGTAATAAGACCTCGATAATAGTAAGACTACTCGATAATAGTAAGAGTAGAAGATATTATATACGCGACTAGGCGAGATTTAATATAATTCTAAAGTAATAGGTAAAGCTAAATCTATAGCTAGTAGTATAGCTAGCTATAGTTAGAGAGTATATATAAAAAAATCTAATATATAATAACTAAAAATAACGTAATAAGGCTCGATAATAGTAAGAGTAGAGGATAGAATATACGCGATTAGGCAAATTTAATACGATATCGAAATAATAAGTAGAGCTAAATCTATAGCTAGTAGTATAGCTAGCTATAGGTAGAGAGTATATATTAAAAATCCGATAAGCAATAACCGAAAATAACGTAATAAAGCTCGATAATAGTAAGAGTAGAGGACAATATATACGCGACTAGGTAGGATTCGATACGATATTGAAATAATAGGTAAAGCTAAATATATAGCTAGTAGTATAGCCGGCTATAGTAAGATCCTAAGTATCGAAGAAATAGCTATAAAGACTTAGACTAACTATCTCGAACTATTAATATTATTCTCCTAAAAGTCGCGCCTAGATCTTCGTAATAAGCTATATATCTTTCTACTATAGAGTTACCTATTTAGCGTAAATTGCGAGTAGGTTAGCTAGCTCGAATATAGTCGTTAAGAACGCCT
>LFZO01000607.1:0-26134 GCA_001578225.1 Pseudocercospora musae
CTATTGTCGAGGTCTTATTACGTTACTTTCTATTATTTTCTACTTACTTCCCTAGAAACGGTAGTAACGACGTTTTTAGTATACTAACCTATAATACAATCGCGTATAATAACAACTTTCTTCAATTCGGCTTTTATATTATACATCGCCTATTCTTTGCCCGCACCGTAGTTCTATACCTTTAGTCGTATACTTATTATATCTAGAATAGCCGGAAAGTCCGTCGCTACCGCCGCTAAGAAGAACAAGAAAGGTACTACTCGTATCCTTTACAATATCTACGCTACTACCCGCAAGGCCTAGAAAAGTACTACCTTCAAGCCTAGCAAGCTAAATAAGAAGGCAACTGTAAGCGTACGTCGTAGAAACGTAGGTAGTAAGTTCTACTTCTTATGTAGCTAGCCGTATAGCCGGCCGTGTAGCCGGCCGCAACTAATTATCTTTTAGAAAACGCACTATAGTAGATTAAGACTACGCAAATGTCTACCGACCTTATAATCCCGCGAGCGCTATTCTAGAGACTAATTAAACAGTTAATCTACGATACTAGTATTACCGGCGCTAGCTAGTTCCGCATTTAGTTCAATACTATCGAGGCATTGCGTAAGGCCTCTAAAGTATACCTTACGACTTTCTTCGAGTATATATTGCTCCCTAACGTCCTTAATATATACTAACTCTAAATAGCTATTAACCTACTAGCCGTCTATACTAAGCGTGTTACTATTTAGTAGAAGGACATTGTTATACTAAGTCTACTTCTAAAGGGCTATAGTATCTTTATTAGAGATATAGACTTTAGCGAGAATCTATACAAGAACCGTCGCACGTAATAAAGGAACGGAAGGGTAGCTATTAGCGCTATACTATAGAAAGAAATGACTACTCTGTCCTTAAGGACTACGATACTAGTAGCATACATAGAAGAAATGACTAGTTTGTCCTTTAGGACTACGATAATAGTAGTATACATAAATGACAATATGTTCTCTATCTCGATATTTCGTAATTTCCGCTTTTCTAATGTTTCTATTGTTCGCTATGAACCTATTGAATTTTTGGGTTTAAACCCGGACAAACTTCCGGTTCCCTAAGATTAGACCCGGACAAATGGGTTGGGTTCGGTTTTGAACCCGAACCTAACCCGAACTAACCTACTAGGACGTCTAACTATAAGGCTAGCTCTTACCCTCTAAGCTATTATACTACTATTAGACTAACTTTATCTATACTTCTTTCGGAGCTATACTAGATAGTGTTAGCTCCCTCTAGCTCGATAGTCGCTAAGCGTTTTATACTACGGCTAATATACGAAGAGATCGTTACTAGTCTCAAGTACTACTAGTCTATAGTAGATCGTTACTAGTCTCAAGGACTACTAGTCTATAGACTTCAACGACAAGCGTTACGCTATATAGCTCGAGTAGATAAGCATAGAGAGTCTAAGACAAATATGCCTCTATTTAGGTCTATTATCTACTACCTTTAAGGATCTAATAGTATTTATTAATCTACGAGGCTTCAAGGCGAAGCTATATATATACCATGTATACGGATCTACTTAGCTTATGTTCTATCGACTACGGTATGCTCGGGAAGCTAGAGGTATCCTAGGTAATATTATAGGCCTAGGCAAGACGATAGAACAACTCCTAATCTTCGCCTTCTATAAGTAGATAACCGACGTACTACAATACTACGAGAAGTTTTAGAAGGATTGCGATTAACATATCTAGCGGACCGATAATAGAAGATCGGTATACCTATTAGCGCATCTTTTCAATGTGCGTTACAAATGTAAGCCTAGGTCGCTACTAAAGAGCTTTAAGATTCGCAAAGGTATTATAGCGATATACTTAACTGCCCGATTGTAAGCCTAGGTCGCTACTAAAGAGCCTCAAGATTCGCAAAGGTATTATAGCGCTATGCTTAACTACCGGATTAAAGCCTAATACTACGAAGAAATTCATAGAGTATACTAACTTTAAATAGTTAGGCATCGAGCTATTTAACTACAACCCTCTAGCCTAGAAGGATAGTAAGTTAATATTTAATAGTATTGAGGTACTTTTACCCGAAGAGTACGTAAGTTAGTAATCTAAGAATCTCCTAGACGCTATACTCGACAACTACCTAGACGACAAGTGTGTTTCGGACTCTTTAGAATAATCTAGTTATTGTAGAATCGTCTCGAGGTTTATATTTAGAGCTTGTCGTCGTATCGAAGACCTTCTTCTAGTATTTCTATATAGAGTTTACTTTCAAGGAGAAGTATTCATAGACCCTATATACTCAAGATAATCGGCCGAGGATATAGGTACCTACTTATAGAAAGAAACGGGTAGAATACCGTACTCTTCCTATCGCGATATTAGTAGTAGACGAGGCTAACGAGCAATATAGAAATAGTACGTAACTAATAACGGCAATTCGAGATCTTAGCATAAACGTAGATACGAAATGTATAGTATACTTCGTAATAGGTACCCTAATCGCTAGAACATAGAAGCTAATAATAGAATAGTTTACTATATTCGACGGGTCTAGTCGGCGTAACTATAAGGGGAGGGCAACTAACGAGTAGAAACAAGTTAATGTATAGCGCGGTAACTTCGTAAGCAAGAAGCTAGGCGACGGCTTTAGGAAGGTTATTAAGCAATTCGAAAAAGGCGCGAGTAGAGAGTCTATATTAGGGAGAAAGAATACCGGCAAAGACTACAAAGCGATAATAGACAAGTAGATTGTACTAGTAGTAAAGGATTTTGTTATTATGCGGACCTATAATATAGTTTAGCTATTCGATTCGAATAACCCTTTACAAAAGATACGCCCGCTACTAGAGCTAGTATTCGACCTTAAGTAGATCTAGCTACCTAGAAACGTTGTCGATTCTTTGAATTAGATAGTAAGGGAATTGGAAGCCCGGATTAAAAAGAGGATCGATAAAGGGGTTATTACTAGGAAGGGTATAGCGGATTCGATGTTTTTTAAGGGTTCCTATAGAGTACAAGTAAGGACTATTCTCTCGTCTCTAATGTTAGAAGATTTAACTAGTACGGACTTAGTAACTCGCATAAGCAATTAGGTACGCCGAATAAGCCCTAATATAGTTTAAAAGATTATTGATAAAAGTAACGGAAAGCTAAAAGAGAAGTAAGTAATAGGTAAAGAGGTAGTATTTTATACTTTCGACGAGTAGTAGATAACATTTACGATAGAGGAACTTAACTATTTCGGATAGTTAACTAAACCTAATAAAGATCTATATACTTAGTTCGCTCGCGAGCTTATAGCAAGCCTACGTATTAAGGACATTCTAGAGGAGCTTAGGAAATAGCTTACTAACAACGCGACAAAAGGCTATAAGGCTATAGTAATAAGCTACAACAATGCCGTATATTATCTTATTAATATAGTAAGGTATACCTCTACGAATACGAGCTTAAGTAAGCGCTAACATTTCTATATAGGTTTGCAAGTTAAAGGGGATAGATTCGGCTATATTCTGCTTCGCCTAGCCTAAGAAGCCTAAGGACCGTACCGACATAATTAGGCAATTCAACCGGGATTAATATTCATACCCGTATGTACTCGTCGCCTCTATAAGCATTACTAAGCGTAGCTATAACATGGTCTAGGCGAACCTCTTAATTATGGTTAACCTCGATTAGAACTTAGTAGCAAGCGAACAATGCAAGTATCGGGAGAATCGGGTAGGCTAGACGCGTTAAGTAAGAATAGTTCGGTACTACTCTCCGGGTATTAAGATCGAGTACGATATACTAGAGAAAGAGAAACTAGGCAGCGAGTGTCTAAAGTCATTTAGTATACAGTTTGAGCAGATTAGACAGTAGCGAAAGGCTAAGAAGCATAGCGAGCGAGTGGAGAGTTCCTCCGACGATAGAGGTGTTGGTAACGAGTTTGGTAGCGGTGAGGGTGATGAGGACGACGACGATGGTTTAGGTGGTTGGCTCTAAAAAGCCGCGCATATAAAGGCTGAACTTGGATGAATTCACGTCTCACCGAAAGCGTGCGTGCATTAGGAGGTCAAGTGCAGTGCCGGAAGGGAAAGACGAGGGCTCGCAAGAGACATGGGACGTTTTCAGGGATATGCTGAAGTACGTACCGTACGAATGCAAAAGCTAGAATGGCGAGGTGCTTTCCTCCCCATGGGCTTCCGCGTTGACCGGCCGAGCAGTGCGACCAGCCGACAGCTACTACCAATCTCGCGCTGACTCGTAGACTTGTGATTCCTGTGAAGGCACCAAGGGCAGGGCCATGGAGTGTCTTGTGTGCTTGGCAGTTGTTGCACATCGACACTGCCAGAGAGCATTTCCGCTACTTGCAATGCCACTGAACATTTCGAAAGTCAGGCGACTAGGCCCGGCCTCAAATACCTTTTCTATCACTCACACTGACATCCCAGTAACCCTCGATAGGCCATGGGGCCAGCCTATTGATACATATGAACCAAAATCCCGGGGGTATCTTCGTAACGCCCATATGCAGTACCCACACGCCACTTCGCCTTGTGTGGCTTCTATGCAGACCGTTGTCTCGCCAATCGACCATATTATAAAGACGTCAAGGAAAAATAATCAAAATCCGCGTCGTTCATAAATCGCCTCTCCGACTTTCGAGTGCTCCAGGTGCAGTGTCCGATCGTGAAATGCGATCTCCGCTCCCGTCTCCATTTACTGGCACCTCCAGCGCCTGCGAAGGAGCAGGGGAAGATAGTTCGCTGTTTTGTAGCAATTTTTTCTCAAGAAGGCCAACCATTTTATCAGACATCTGGTCAAGCAGCTTAGCCACAGTCGCTTCGTCGAGGGTCTTGCTTGTTGATCTCTCTCCCAAGGCGCGAGCTGTAAGCTTCAGCTCCTTTTCAAGCTCACGAAAAACGTCTGTATTGATTTCTTCAGTCACAGATGCGGTTCCCAACTTTCTGCGGTAGGTTCTGAGCGTCCGACAAACAGATTCCGTCGAGGCATTCAATGTACCAAAGCTTTTATTGGTAGCGGCCGAGCTGCTTGTGCTCAACACATTCTCGCTGCTCTTCGATCTCAATGACATCCCGAGCTTAGCACCGCGAGCGCCAGTCTTGGTCGAGTGCTTGGGACTGGGTGGCGAAGGCGAGCGCTGCATCATGCTGCGGCATCGAGAAGGATCAAAGTTTGGGCGAAATCCAGGGTCAAGTCGGGGAGTCTGCGCGAGGGAGAGCCTACTATTCTTTTTGCGCATCTTGTGTGGCGACGATGGGTATGATGGAGTCGAGGCTGAAGGCGGAATGTTCTCATCACTCAGACGTTCTCGTCGCATTCTCGACATTTCCGAGTGCGATATTACCTTACGAAGCGGAGGGCCCAGCGTTGGAAGAGCACTTTCTCCATTCGCTTCGTCCGACATCTGTGTCGTAGATCTCGGGGTCGTGACCATGCTCTCCCAGAGGAATATGGTTGAGTCCGCGGCAACAGTGACTATCATAGGTGATGAACCGTCTGAAGTTTCGGCATTTGACCATCTTGACCCAACTAGTGCGAGGGCCGTAATACCTTCAGTGTGGCCCCAATCACGAGCGATTAGGGTGCCGTAGTCAGAGTACAAGCGCACCGACTTGTCGCTGGCAGATACGCCAGCTACGGTGGGGTTGCCGTTGAGAGATGGCGCAAATAAGACTTTGGACATGGCCACTGCCTCGCCCCCTTCGCCATCGGTGCATTTGAAGCTAAAGCCTGCTTGCCCTGTCTTGGTGTTGTATTTCATGATTGATCTGTCAACGGTCGAGACCAAGACCGTGTCGGGTTGCGATGTGTTACAAATGCTTGTAGGAGCAGCTTTCAAGGTGATCGCTCGTGCCATCGCGAAAGCCACTGTAGCAGAATTGGCCCCGTCACGCTGAATGCATTCTCGTACGACGATAGAGCGATCGGCGGAGCAAGACGTCAATCGACGACCATCCTCCGACAGAAGCAAGCCAGTCACAGCTCCGGCGTGCTCGTCCATGGTTTGTAGAAGCTCAAGCTTTCCGGCTCTGCATGTGAATAATTGCACGGTCCGATCGCGACTTGCAGAAGCCACGAACTGCTCCTGGTTCTTCTCGAAAGCGAGCAGATCCATGATCTCAGCGGAATGCGCACGGACGTGGTGATGAACCTTATTGGTGCTGAACTCGACCAGAGCAATGGTCCCATATCGATCGCCTCCAGCAATGTATTGACCACTGACTAGTAAGGCGACGGCTCTCAACTCGTTCGGAGGTCCCTCGGTCTGACTAAAATCGCTGACAGGCATCTCCACCGCATCGCGAGTCGAGTCCCCATCAAGGTCCCAAAATCGCACTGTGCCGCGGCCGGAGAACGTCAAGAAAGCAACGTGGTTGAGCAACGCTGATTGTACCGGGAGAACGCCGAGAACAGCATCTTGATGCGCCGGTAGACGACGAGGGCGCAAAGATTCGCTTGCGCTTGCGCTTGCTCGTGGGCTCGGGTCAGCTTGGGACAGGCTGATGACGCGATCAGAATTGATCTCAACCACGGCTTGGCCAACGGTGGCAATCGCAACAGTGTGCGCTAGCCGCACGCCAGACTGAGAAGATTTCGTTGGTGATATAGAAGCTCTCCTCAGAGTCTTATCAGCGCCGCGTCTCTCTAAGTCCGGGACAAGATATGAAGCTGTTTGCGACTCCTCTCCAACAACATGATACATGTCTTGGCCATCTAGCCGGGCGGCAGAAATGCGCATTGCAGCATTGGCCACGAGAGTCAGCGTCTGTGTTCTCACGCTGTCATCCAGGAGGCAAATTTCTCCACCCTCTGCGCATACGAGCGCTTTCGAGTTTGATATGGCTAGGACAGAGATGAATACAGCTTCCAGCAAGTCGCCAAGCAGAGAGTTCTTCCCAGCGAGAACGCGATGCTTTGGACTTAGGATGCTATTGCCGAAATCGGCATACTTGCTGTCATGTTTCTGTCGTGGCGTCGTTACGGCATTTCGATCGCGTTCTCGGACTTCGAATGCTTCCTCTTCGGGTCTCCAGACTTTGATGAAGCGTAGGCCGACGGTCACGATGCTTTTACCGCACCACGCCATGCTGTAGACCAGCGAAGTGCATTTGTTGCTGGCGTAGAGACTCGCTAGGCCTGTGCGCTCCTCGATGCTCCAGACATAAAGAAAGCCATCGTTCACCGTGCCCAGTGATGCGAGGTATCTGGAGTCCGGACTGAAGCGTACTGCCATGACTCCGAACGTATGCTCTGACAATGTACACAGCGGCGCCTCCGATGACCCGTCCCGCGCGGAAAAGATCAACACCCTGGGTTTGTAGCCTGTCTCGCCCACGGCCAACCACCTGCCATTCGGAGACAAGGCCACAGAGGTGGCGGCTTTGACACGATCTTTCGCTGCGCTTGTTCTTCCGGTCGGTGAGTCGGGCCAATCGCGATTGGTGAAGGTGCTTGTAGAGGCATTGTCCCTGACGTTGCCCAGCTGGCGATGTCGTGCTTCTCCGGGAGTAGGAGTAGTAGGCCATCCGGCGTTGTCTCGGGAGACATTGACGATGCCGGCAGCGCTAGGATTTGCACGAAAGAACTCCTGCTTCACGGCGAGCTCTTCGTCCACGGTAGCGAGCACGGCTGCCGCGCCTGCGACACACACGAATTTGCGGCGATCAGGCAAAGCGTCGAAGGCATTGCTGGAGGCTGTGGTTGTGCCAATGACCTTTTTCAGATGCAGGCCGGGCTCTTCGCGCGACACTTTGGTGGGAGATCGAGGGACGGGGCTCTTGAAGAAGGGCGAGTGTGAGGGCGTGAGTCGTAGAGGCGCAGATTGAAACGAGCTCATGCTGCTCTGGGCGCACGTCGTCGGCTGTGCCACCTATGGCGTGAGGCGTGTGCGGGTAGTGATTGAGTGTGGCGGGGAGAGTGCCAGCTGATCTGATGGCGCATTATCATTGCCAGTGTTCACGTGTGTGTATTTACATGGGATTGGGTGGATGTGGTGGTGGAGGAGGTGGTGGAGGTGGTGATGGTGCTGGTGCTGGTGCTGGTGGTCAAAACAAGCTCGAGCCTCGAGCTCGCACGGGGCGACTGGCCACGGGCGACGGGCGTATCCGGCCGAACCAATCAACATGGCGGAATGGCTGGCTGCGGCGGTCGAATGGAGATGAGGCTCCGCCCAGCCTGCCAGGAAGCTCGAGCTATGATGATCTAGCTCTAGAATCGGCTTCTCCGCTGCCCCGCGCCGCCCCGCTACCACTCTTACACATGATTCTGATTTCTCGACCACCAACAACACCTCGGAAGCCTGGCTAGAATCATCATCAGCCGTCTACATAGCCACGCCATTCCTCTCCTCGCGCAGCCTGGCCGACCACTGCATCCTCACTGCACGGCACACCGCACACCGCACACTGCCCACTGCACACTGCATCCACCCACTGACCGAGTACCGCACACCAAACATGTCCGAGGGCGCGCAGCAACCGCCGAACGGCATCCCAGAATCGCACTCGGCTGACACTTACCATGTCCCAGACGCCTTTCTTGGGTACGTGCATTCTTCGCTACATTTACACGTGCATGCAACACGGTACTGAACATGATGTAGCAAGCATCCAGCGAAGCCTCATATCGAGTCGCTGGACAAGTACAAGGAGATGTACAAGGAGTCCATCACCAATCCAGACCACTTTTGGGGCAAGCTGGCGCGGGAACTGTTGACGTGGGAGAAAGATTTCCACACCGTCCACACCGGTACCCTGGCTGGAGGTGACAATGCGTGGTTTTTGGAGGGCAAGCTGAATGCTTCCTACAACTGCGTGGATCGACACGCCGCAAAGAACCCACACAAGCCAGCCATCATTTACGAAGCCGATGAGGCGAGCGACGGCCGGACCATTACCTACGCCGAGCTTCTGCGAGAAGTCTCCAAGCTCTCCTGGGTGCTCAAGCAAATGGGCGTCAAGAAGGGCGACACCGTCGCTCTGTACCTTCCTATGATCCCAGAGGCCATCGTTGCTTTCCTCGCATGCACCCGAATCGGAGCAGTACATTCGGTTGTCTTCGCTGGTTTCAGTGCCGACTCCCTCCGGGACCGGATCCTCGACGCTCAATCCAAGGTCGTCATCACCACCGACGAAGGCAAGCGTGGTGGCAAGACCATCGGCACCAAGAAGATCGTGGACGAGGCTTTGAAGCAATGTCCAGATGTCACAAACTGCCTCGTCTACAAGCGAACAGGTGTCGACGTGCCCTGGACCAAGGGTCGTGACCTCTGGTGGCATGAGGAGACTGAGAAATGGCCAGCCTACTTTGCCCCGGAAAGCATGAGCTCCGAGGACCCTCTTTTCTTGCTTTACACTTCCGGTTCCACGGGCAAGCCCAAGGGTGTCATGCACACGACTGCCGGCTATCTCCTGGGTGCTGCGGCAACTGGGAAATACGTTTTTGACATTCACGACTCGGATAAGTTCTTCTGTGGAGGTGACGTGGGATGGATCACAGGACACACCTATGTCGTCTATGCCCCATTAGTGCTGGGCGTTGCCACCGTCGTCTTCGAAGGAACTCCGGCATACCCCGACTTTAGCAGATACTGGGAAGTCTGCGAGAAGCACCAGGTCACACAGTTTTACGTTGCGCCAACTGCGTTGCGATTGTTAAAGCGCGCCGGAGACCAGCATGTGAAGCATCAGATGAAGTCTCTTCGCGTTCTTGGCAGTGTCGGAGAGCCTATCGCTGCAGAGGTCTGGAAGTGGTATCACGAGATCGTCGGAAAGAAGGAGGCGCACGTTGTGGATGTAAGTGCTCACACGTGCTGTGTCCTCTGGGCCATACACGCTAATCAGATTATAGACATACTGGCAAACAGAAACCGGATCACACGTCATCACACCACTTGGCGGCGTTACACCAACGAAGCCTGGATCCGCATCACTTCCGTTCTTTGGCATCGAGCCCGCGATTATTGACCCAGTCTCCGGCGAGGAGATCCAAGGGAACGATGTCGAAGGTGTGCTTGCATTCAAGCAGGCATGGCCATCAATGGCACGAACCGTCTGGGGTGCACACAAGAGATATATGGATACATACCTCAACGTCTACAAGGGCTACTACTTCACCGGTGACGGTGCAGCCCGCGACTACGAGGGCTACTACTGGATTCGTGGCCGTGTCGATGATGTGGTCAATGTTTCCGGTCATCGTCTCTCTACTGCTGAGATTGAAGCAGCACTTATCGAGCATCATGCAGTGGGCGAGGCAGCAGTCGTTGGTGTCAACGACGAACTCACAGGTCAAGCCGTCAACGCGTTCGTATCGATCAAGGATGGTAACGAAATCAACGACCAGCTGAAGAAGGACCTCGTCTTGCAAGTCAGGAAATCAATCGGTCCATTTGCCGCACCCAAGGCTATCTACACGATTCCCGATCTACCAAAGACCCGTTCCGGAAAGATCATGCGCCGCATTCTCAGAAAGATTCTCGCTGGCGAGGAAGATCAGCTCGGTGACACATCGACTTTGGCTGATCCATCGGTCGTTGATAAGATCATCCAGACCGTTCATGAGAGCAAGCCTACAAAGTAAATCGACTGACAGGCGTTAATTTAATGAGTCGGGGAGGATACCATTTATTACGTAGCTCGTGTGCACTGGAGCTGCTTGCCTATATATAGTATCTACGAATGGAATGTTTGACAAAGTTTCAGCATACAACGGCAGCTGGCAGTGCTTGGTTCACTGGCCAGAGGTCGACCTACGCATCTGATCTTTGTACATCACAACGTGAACGGGAAGACTGGTGCCGCTATCGTGTCTGAGTCCGCAGCCGAAGCCGAAGCGTGACAGTCCCTCGTGCGAGAGATCGCCTTTCCTCCTTCACCTGTATGCCGGAAACCACCAAAAATCCCAGGACCCACCCAAGGCCGACCAAGGCAAATAAGCACGAAGACCACGTCAGCCATATACATTTACTCTGGGACAATCTACAAGCCCTCCCATTCCGTCCTCTATCTACAATGATATCCTTTCACCTCATTTCACTTCGCCCTGGGCAGCACTTCGATCACCTGCGTCGAATGCGCCTACTTCCTCGCTTGCTGATCTTTCTTTCTTGCTTGACGCTATGTCCTCCATCTTCGTCGTCTTCTTCTTCTTCTTTTTCTAACACAGCAAAAATGCAATGCATGCAATGCAAGAGGTCATAAACTTCGTGAATGGCCAGATGCCTGATCCCACCTATTCCTTTCCATCCTTGAATCCTAAAACAAACCAAAAAAAGAATGCAGATGTCCAGCGACGAGAGAAGATACAAAAAAAAGTCGAAACCTCCTTTCCACCACGTTCTGTGCAAGATGGGACCCAAGCAACATCGCAATATCGCAGCAACTATGCGTATCGCACAGAACTACTCCTCTGGTATACTGGCGGAGGCACAGGCGGTGAACTCCAGGCCTGGGTGCCACGATTCTGCTGTGCCCAGCCTTGGCTGGGATATGATGAAGCACCGTAATAGCCGCCTTGCTGAGACATTGCCGGCCCGCCACGGTGGCCACCGTTCCATCCTTGCCAGCCTCCTGGAGGCGGTGAAGGAGTGTGCTTGCGTGTGCGGCCTCGTCGACAGCAGCGGAACAAGCAAGTCAGGATGGCGAAAAGCAGGAGACCTCCGACCGCGCTGCAAATGCCGATGACCAAAGCTTTATGGTCGTCAATCCACGATTTGACTTGGCCACCAATGGAGGCTCCTCTGCATTGGCCCTGTGTCGAAAGTCAGTAAAGATCATTGTGGGTGAAAAAAGCACCAGACCGCTCACATTTTTACAACGGCCGCCACCGCCACAGGTGGTTCCGTCGAGGAAATTCTGCTGGAGCCCATAGCATACTCCTGTGCCAAACTCTGGACTAGCGCAACTGATTGCACAGCCAGAGCTATCGCATGCGTACGTATCGTTGCCCTGTGTGTAGCTTCCCATAACGCTCTTACACTGCTGATCACGACTGGTGCATTGGCCTGAAGCACATTGCAGGCCGTCACCACAATCCGTGCCATCTGGTCTGGTCTGGTCGGCAGGACACGACGAAGAATTGCCTTGGCAGGTCTCTTGCGGATCGCAGTCACCTATACTTGCACGGCATACAGTGCCAGCTGGTGCGAACTGGCACTTCCGGCAGCAGTCCTCATTGGAGTCATCGCACACGGAGCCCTCGGTGAATTTGCAGGTGCTTGGATTACAGCAGGAATCGTTCCCACATCCTTCTTCGCCACCGCAATCACAGTCTTCCCCTTGTTCCACAATTCCGTTGCCGCATTGCTGGCCACTGATGGTAGTGACACCACGGTTATTCACCAGGCACTGACCATTTACAGAGTTTCGATCCAAGGCACTACAGATGTTGCCGATCGAGCATGGACTGAAATCAGTTATGCCCTGCGATGTGGAGGGATTCATGATGTACCGCTCTCCAGCATCACAAGTATTGGCGCTGAGGGGGCAGCACTGTTGTGAGTTGACGATATTCGAGTTCTGACATGCACTGCTGGTGCAGTCATGTACAGCGCCGAATGTATGACCTGTTTCGTGAGCGATGATCTGCCATTCTTGCGCACCCTGAGTGCGGATGACCACATTGGCTCCTGTAACAGTCTCCTGGCCGCCATCGGACTGACCGTTTCCAGTCATACTGCCATTGGTGGTGATAGATGTGCCCACGCATGCTTGACCCAGCCAGGCGAGGCCGACAGCAGATTCTGTGTTGCACGTGCTGAGCAGCGTCCAGTGGCTGTTGGCGTCTCGTTGGTTGCCGCGCCATGCAGAGAACATATTCAAGCGGTCCTGAATGTCCACGTTTCCCGCGCAAGCCTGGTTCCACTCCGTGGCAGCAGCAGGAGTGCCTGGACAGTTCCTGTCCGAAATGGTGAGGTTCTGCAGACCGAGGGATATGTTGAAGGCCCCCTCCCAAACGCCGGAAGCCTGGTTCATCTGGGTGATGACATTCTCGCGAGCAGCTTGCTCGTCATTAAATTGAGCAGTGTAAGTGCAGTCAGTGGCAACTCCCACCAAGGCAACCTTCCGTGTAGACGGGCAGCCCTGCGTTTGACCAACGGTGCTCGCCAGGTTCACGCCCGCGCTGTTGCCGCCCGTAGTACCATCGATTTGTCGCTTGCTGAAGACGTTGGAGAAGTCCATAACGCCATACGACGAAGCCGAGCGCTTGCTCTTCATGGCCATATAGACTGGGTGCTCCGGCTGTGCATTGAAGCCCAGCCTATCTGCTTGGCAGATGGCGGCCGAAGCCAGCCTCTTCTTCAACTCCTGATGCTCTAGTGTATCCGGCAAGATGTCAGAGTCCCTCCACAGAACCATGTAGTGCTCGGAATCATCAATCTCTGGGTCTAGCCGATGTCGTGTGCGCATATACTCGGCTGAAGTCTGTACATGATGGTGGTCGTGGTTCATGCGAAATGCTGCAGCGAATAGTGGGTGCTTGCCGTCTTTCAGAACCGAGACTCTCGCCCAGCCGACGTGTTGCCATTTGTTCTGTCCCGCTGCGGGCCTTTGCGCCCATGCTGTGCCTTTGTATACTTTGTGCCGTAGTCGGTCCACGCTCTCCGTGTGCCGTATCGATCCATCTGGGTTGAGGTATTGGATGTTCGCATCGTGCGCAAGTATGTCGTGATTTGGCTCGAGATGGAACTTGACATGCACCTCATCGCGGATGTTGAATGTGAGGTCAAACTCGGACAGGGCTGTCAGACGGGCGTTGTGGGTGTGAATGGTGGCATTCTGGACTGTGGAGAGTGCGGCAATGGGGTTCCGGATGGTGCTGCCGGCTTCTGCAATGCTCGATAGCAGTGGTATGGAGAAGACGAGGCCGAGGATTGGTGCGGGCGTTAAGCAGCGCATGGCCGCGGCGAGCGGTTGAAGGTGTGACGCAAGTACGATCTCGATCTGTCGCCAACGAATTTGTGCGCGGGGAAGAGCGTGTATGTTGTAACAAGAAGATACAGCGAATGTCGTGTGGTCAACGAGCGGATGTAGCCCCCATGCAAATATTGGTATGTGAGATGGAACTAGAGTCAACTAACTGCTCGACCCGCAGAAGCATGCTCAGCCACCACAACTCGCAAGGGCCAAGCGCCAAGCGCCAAGCGCCAAGCGCCGGGAGAAGCCTCAGGCGTTAGACCATGATCACATGCACTTCTATAATTCACCAACCCACTGCCAGCTCAGCCCGTCGACCGATATCGACTGCCGCTTCTACGGAACGAGAGAGCACTCCACAGCATCTGCCAGACTCTGTCGAGCTGATCCCTCGGCGGGCGGACGTGAGCTATCTGACCCTATGCCTTCTATGATCCATCTATCACCATGTAATCTTTGCCTGCCATCAGCATCGAGCTACGCTGGCCGAGTTCCAGAGCGTACTCTTGCTGCGCGCTCGTCAGCAGTCACATCACCGACGCCAAAGCCATAACTCGCTCGCGTCTGTCGCCCACGCCGATCGCCAAACTGCTCGTCAAATTTCTTGATGGCACTCAATGAGCTCGTGTCTTCACTTATCGATGCGGAAATGTCCTTGGTCGCTTTCTCAAAATGCCGGCTGGACAGCACACGTTTCTCGCGCAACTTGAAGTCTTGATCGTCCTTCTTGCTCTGCGCCACATCGTTCTCTTCGCGCACGCACGCAAGCGCCGCCGCAACGCAAAGGTTCTTCAGATCCGAGCCGGAGTAAAGGGGTGTGTCCGCTGCCAGCTTTGCCAGGTCCACAGTCTCATCCAACGCCTCGTCGCTGAGATGTATTTTGAGGATCGACTCTCGGTCCTTCGCGACTGGAAGGTCAACGAGAAGCCTACGAGGAAGGCGTCGTAGGACCGCATCGTCCAAATCAAACGGCCGATTGCTAGCTGCCATGACGAAGACGTCGTGCACATCCATGCCATCCCATTCTCTCAAGAATTGATTGATGATCTCTCGGTGAGTATTCCTATTGCCGGCGTTACCACGACTGCCGAAGATGGCATCAGCTTCGTCCAAGAACAGAATGCAAGGAGTCAGTTTCTTGGCAAGACTGAAAACGGCTCGGACCATCTTCTCTCCCTCGCCAACGTACTTGTCGTATATCTGCGCGCCGCTGATCTCCAGCACTGTCGCGCCCGACTCCTTGGCAACCGCTTTTGCAAGTAGCGTTTTGCCAGTTCCAGGTGGTCCATAGAGCAGCAGCCCAGGCAAGCGATCTGCGGCTAGAACACCGTACTTGAACGCGTCAGGACGCTGCAGTGACAGCGATGTCAACATCTTAAGCGCGTCTATGGTCTCGGGGGGAGCGTGGACTTGGTCGAAGCCTGTCTTGATGTTCCGCGGGTCAACGATACCTGAAAACAGTCGGGTCTCATAGCTGTTGCTGCTCTGCTTGAGCTTATCTAGTCGAGACTGTGCTCCTTGGTCCGACACGGGATCTCCCTCTGCCTTTCCGTTGAGATGTGGAAATAACTTAGCCATTCGTCGCAAGTTTCTGTTCTCGAAGCAGTCGTTTGCGGTCTTAGCTGCCTGCCACTCGATGTGAGACGCCAGTGCTAGATGGCTAGCGTTCACAGAGTTCGACAATGCGTGGGATTGGGCAAGACCGATGGCGGTCAACACCAATGCTTGTACTCTGTCAAAAGACAGTGGTTTCCGATCTAGATCGTAACCGCCCAATGCCAGCAGCCGTTGAGCAGATTCAGAGAATAGGTCCAGCTCCCTTCCCGGTTGGAGGGTCTCGAGCATTCTACGAATATGCCTCAAATTCATTTCTAAAACGCGGGGATTTTTCGGTACAGTCGCCCATATCTTATCTGTGCTCGACTTGTAAAGGGCTCGATCCTCTTTGGATAGTCCGAACACAGCAGGAACGCGCACCTCTCGAAACTCATTCAGACTCGGGGTATTTGATAGGAATGGAAACCTTTCAGTAGATGAGGTTCCCACAAGCACAACTTCTGATCCAGCCCGGCGTCGCATTTGTATAATATTCACCAGACGGCGGATGATGGCATCTCCTAGACGATTGTGGCAGATCTCTCGCAGGTCACGTATGTGAATGATTGTCTTTGGTGGCCTCGATCCTGTAGGAGCTTCGATGCTGTAGCGGTCCTCTGATGCTCTAAGCTCGACTCCAGATGAGCCCTTCCCAGTCTCATCGCCGGAGCAGTGAACGTGCGCAGCGAGCAATCCGGACACGTCTGGCAGCCAGCAGCCAGGATTTGATCGCCACATTCGCCACATTGCACTGTCGGATTGAGCATATGGACCGGCAGGGTGTGAGCTTAAGCGTCGGAAGGGCTCATTCTTCTGGGTGTGGGGAGCTCGTCGTTTCAGCCCAGGGGCGTCAAGCAAATCGTCTAGCAAGGCAGACAGCTTCGCGTCGTCGTATTGGGGGGAATCAGATGAAGGCGCTGCTGCGAAGTGCTCTCCAGGCATGGTCGATCTCTCCATTGGGACATTGATTTCAAGTCGTGTTGATGATTGCCGGACTCCTGTCGCAGCGTCCATCAACCTTCCCTGTAGACTGCTTAGACTAGTGAAATCTATTGCATCCCCCTTCGACCACCTGCCGCCCCAATCGCTCTGTGAATCATTCATCTCATCTTCGTCTGCTTCGTCCTCGTCCAGGTCTTCTTCTGCTTCGTCTTCAGCGATGCGATTTGGACGACCAGGTGATGGCGCAAATTGATTGTAGAAGACATCGTAGGCCAGGTTGGAGAACGAGCCTGGTGTATCTGACCCCCTACCCACATAATCTGCTGTAAGCTCTGCAAGGTCGTTGGCATCCAGGCGGATGATGTCTGATCCAGTGATTGCAGCAAGGTCTTCCACAAGGTCGTCCAGATGGGTGTGTGAATCGGAATCGCGGCAGTGGAGTGCTAAATCAACTCTCGAAGCTGCTTGCGAAGAAAGAGTTGCGTCTTTTCTCGCTAATGCAAAAGCTGCACGAATGCCCATCTCTACCTGCAACACGGTCCATCGGAGTATGACATGAGGATTCACGTCTCTATAGCCTTCGTCAGAAGGAGTTGTCTTCAAAGATTGGTGGCAAGTATTCGAACTTGTTGCATCAGGCGTGCGACCATTATCCCAACGATGACTGTCGAAGAAGCTCTGCTCCGATAACTTTTGGTGCGCCACCTCGCCATCATTGGAATCCTTGCGGCTGGGACTCCGCGCTGGTAGACCTGGTACAGGCCACGCTTCGTAATATGGCAATGTGAACAAGACATGGCCGGTGGCTTTGTCAACGCACTTCAGTACTTGGGCGGATTTAGCCTGCCGATCCGGTTTTGCCCGTTCGACGTGCAGCTTGACGTTATGTGTCAAAAACCAGTCAGGTATCGGCGGGGGTCTTGGAAGATTCGGTGTCTGCGCTTCGCGCCTCCTCTGTCTCTTTGACAATCCAGTCCGTTGCTTCTGTCCATCCTCTGCTGTCTTTGCCTCGGACTGTGCGCCCTGCTTCGTCTCACTGTGCACACCATCTCCGCGTGGTCTCTGCTCTTCTTCACGGAAGTGAAAAGGTGTATGCTGCTCAGGCGGTATCGAAGGGGGTCGATTGTCGCTTTGGTAGAGTGGAGTCTTGCTGAAACTTCGAGTATGCTGCTGCGCGTATACAAAACGGCGTGACTGCGAATGAGAGCGGCTTCTGTTGGCCAAGCGCACGCTTTGCCGGGCTATTGGGCGCATCCGGGAACCGTAAAGGGGGGACGATAGTTGCAATGAGGTTTCCAGCCGTCGGAGGTAGTAACAAGGTCGTTCGGTCAACTTCTGCGAAAGCAGGGTCTTGTCCACTTTTCCACACCAGCCACAAAGAACTGAGAACGCGTCCCGGCTTGCCTAGATCTTCTTCTCGAACCCTGCTCGCATCGCATTTCGATACGAACACTAAGAAACAGGAGACAGGCATAAATTTACACAGATCTCCCAAACGTGACTTTGCTAGCAAAGTCACGCAAAGTCACGTTTGTGTGCGGATCGGAAGGTAGAGAGACCGTCCATTCGTCACAGAGCACCACACGTGCACGAAAGACTGACAGCATTGAGCAACAGTGTTGGGTGAAGACGAAACATGGACCACAATCTCTGCCTCGTTCACGCACGGTGTTCTGACGCTGGAAGGTTGCGCAGTACTGATAGCTCATCCATCATGGGCGAAGATGAGTGTATTTTGTCTTCATGCTGCTTAAGTGATTCATAAGACATTAAATGGTATTTGATGTCGCTCATCGTTACAAAAAGAGATTAATCATCGTGATCCACGCTTCATTTGCTTTGCCCTCTTGGCTCTCATCCAGATCACATGGGTATATTCTGCTTGTGTGTTAGTTGTTATACAATGGCCGGGTGCCGAATGGGTCGTGTTGCGCGTGAGTCTGTCCAAGTTGGCTTTGACGACTAGTAATTTGTAGATGTTGTAGTGTGCGTGGTGGTCCTGGCGTCATATCCGTACGGGTTCGCAGCGCCCGTCCCAGTAGGAGCAGTATAGTACCCGCTGTGTGCGGCTGCTGGTTGAGGAGCATAGGTAGTTGGCTCAACTTTGTCGTGGCCGAGCCCGGCATTATTACCGACGGTGGTGCCCGTCTCGTATGAAGGACGCATATTTCCCATACCGCCTGCCATTTCAGTATCTCTCGTGGTGTTCTTCGGCTTTCGCTGCCAGAACTTGCGCTTGCCGTATCCCGAGCTGTAGTTGTTCGCTAAACTTTAATTAGCAGAGGTCTCAAATGCTAGGATGCTCTGATGACGGCAATACCTGGTCCTGGCCCGAACCGCTTCTCTTTCTTGTGATGTCTTACGAGAGCCACTTGCATCACGGCAGTGATCAGAAAGACAAAGGCGCCAATAATCGACACTGCGAACACAGCGGTATTCAGCCTGCAGGCTGTGTGAGGAGACACTTGGTATGTTGTGTTGTCTCCTGATCCGAATCCAAAGTTGCCTCCGAAACCAGAGGAGTCTTGGCTTGACGACCCAATTCCGAGGGGCGTGTTGACAATGCCTGTGCAGCTAGAAGCACCGTGTCTCGTCATGACGGCGATGGCAATCATCGCGCCAACAAAGCAGATATCGAGAAGCTAAGCCAAGGTCAGTTGTTGGGGACAATGTACAGCTGTTCAGCAGACTTACGATAGCCAAAAAGGCAAAGGCAGAGATTCCTCCCAGACAGCAAGTAAGAACAACGGCGAAGATGGTGTAGAGCACGGCGGCGCCTGCGAGTCCCGTCACGGCCTTCTCCCATCGCGGGATATTCGCATCTCTGTCTGCGAGAACTGCGAGGAAATAGGCGTAGATGCCGAGGGCAACACCACTGCATCCAAAAGCCAGGGCGTATAGCAGCGTCTGGAACAGACGCAACGCGCCTCCTTTGACAATGCCCATAATTGTGTTTCGTCGACTTAGTGTGGAGGACTCAGTGTGAAGGACTCAGTGTGGAGGACTCAGTGTGGAGGAGAATGTCGCTGCGCGTGTCGCGAGGGGACGAGGAAGAGAAGACGTCGCGGAGGTTGCACGAGTGTTGATGTCGCAAATGTATGTACTGCCTTTGTGGCATCACTCAGCCACAATGACGTCTCGAAGTAGACAACGCTTGCAAGAGCGAGTGCGGGTTCCTGGTTCTCAGCGCGATCGGGAAGGCGTGATTCGCCCGTGCCTCCGAGGCCTCGCGCGAGCAGCGTAGCACGCAGTAGCCACAGAGAAGTTGTGGCGCAGACACATACAACTTTCACCGCGGAACTTTTGGGACACTTTGTGACTGCTGGTCAGACGTCTGCTTTCGGTTGGAAGCACAAAGCTTGTCCGCAAGTCGTGGCCTGTGACGTCTTGCCATGGGCATTGCTGGGCATTTTGTCGTCATTCCTGTACTACAATCCTGGCACGCTCCACAGCGCAACGCAGGATTCGCTATGAACCGTGGATCATGGCCGACTTGGAGAAAACATTGCCCTCGATAGAGTTCTGCAGACATGGCAACTCCGCTGTCCACTACGCGAGACAAGACCCGCGGTACGAATGAAGCCAAAGAAAGCTGTCAACTGCACAAAATACTGCAAGCCTGGGCCCATTCAGCTGCATTCTCGTGAGGAATGTGCACTCCCATTGCAAACTCCATGGACTTTGATGTCATGACCTTGATGGAATATCATTCTAGTGCGCAGGAGCGGATATCCGCCTCGTGACAACTCTTCCAGCCAACTTCCCTTTCCTTAGATCTCACCACTCCCCTTCACCAGTATCTTGACTTGCCGCTCTTTATCATGGATCAACGTCTTGAAGCCCTCTTCTAGCACCTCTGCCATTTCTATTCTCTTTGTAATCATCTTTTGACACATGTCGAGCCGCCCATCCGATATGGCATCTATGACCTCCTGGAAGTCGCTCTTGACATAGGTTGCGACTCCGAGATACCTTCGCTCCTTGAAGACGAGGTCGTTTGGCCAGAGTGTACATCTCTTCTCCCAAATTGCAATATTGACGTGAGTGCCACGGGCCTTGAGCGAGTTGACCGCTTGGTCGAGACCGGCTTGCACACCAGCCGCATCGAATGTAACATCAACGCCACGATTATTCGTCAACTTGAGACATTCGGCAACGATATCATGCTGGGAACAAAGAGCGAGCGTCAGCAAAGTCGCATGCTCTTGGAAGTTGGAAAGGATTATTGCCTATAGCTGAGCACAGACCTTTGTCGGGTCCAGAACCACGTGTGCGCCGAAATCTTTTGCGAATTCCTTTCTCATCCCGGAGACTTCAGACACAATACTATACACAGCGAAAGATGACAGTAGTCAGCAGTTTGTCTCGAACACGGAACTCGCATGTGACCCTTACATTTGTGGGCATCCGCGAGCGCGTAACGCTTGAATGACGGACAACCCGATCGGGCCTCCACCAAGGATCAAGGCTGTGTCCGTTCGCTTGAAGGGACTCGAGTTCACAGCATGCCAGCCGACTGCGAGCGGCTCCACGAGCGCTGCCACGTCTAGACCAACATTGTCCGGGCAGTTGTACAGTGTATACTCGGGGACCTGGATCAACGATAAGCTGAGGTGCTTGTGACGCTGCGCGCATGTCGTACCACCAAATGCTCAGAAAGACCTCCTCCCCTAAAAGGGAAGGGCACAGGCATTAGCAGGTGTCATTAGCGAGGAAGAGACCCATATATCCGGTGAGTTGAGTGGCGGTCGAAAGTGAGACGTGAAGGCTACTGGGCGGGATGGTGCAGGATGTGGTTACTCACCAGCCGCTCAGGCCGACAAATCCGTTCTTCCAACAGCAATTGACAAGCCCGTCTTGACATGCGCCACAGTCGCCGTCGTAGATGATCGGCGCTACAACAACACGGCCGCCGACTTTGAATCGCTCGGAAACACCTTCTCCAACCTCTTCTATCACTCCGCTAAACTCGTGTCCGAACGTAAGCGGGACTGTCTCCCCCGTGATTGGATGTGGTTTGCTTTCTGGGCACAACGAGGGCCCACCGAGATATTCGTGAAGGTCAGATCCACACTACCATCCTGTCAGTCGTCCACACCACATGTCAGATTCGGAGGCCTTCGAGCTCACGATGCCGCACCACGCCGGCTTGACTTTTACCTGGCCAGGTCCACAAACCGGCTCTGGGATATCCTCAAACCGCAAGTCTTCTTTACCATGGAAGCGCACCGCCTTCATAGACTTTCCACTTTCAGACGCGCGTTGATTTTCTTCCGAATGTCGTAGGCTGCTGTCCTGGATAGTCTCGTGGGCCATGTTGACACTTGAGCAGCTGAGGTTTGTAGATTTCGAGAGTCGGGCAAACAGCTCATCAAGAACTTCGAGACTTCTTAACTGGTCGACACCTGCTACTTGCGGAATGATGTTTACGGCGTCAACGGCATGCCGTATGGGGGCATGCGATCACAAGAGCCTCCTCTTAAGCTCATTCCGTGCTCGCGACCACGCGGGGCAAGCGTGACAGGAGTGAGGGGTTGCTGTCATGCTCGTTACCAAGGAGAACAAGCTTGGCATTGGGATGAAGTGGAAGCGATGACAAAGAAAATTCTTTCGTGAATCCCTTCTGCTTTCCCCCCGACGATGGCGGATGTGCTTAACGGAAAAGAAGCTTGCAACGTGTAGGAGTGAATGGAGAGGCCGAGACCTGGAGCGCACGACCGTGGAGAACTGTCATGAGTGACAATCAGACAATCGTCTTCGGGCAGAGATGGTCCGGATGGCGAAATACGACTTATTACAGTACATAGGACACCAGTACAGATCTCAAACGAGACGAACGTGAAAAACCGCTGTGGACAATATTGAAAAGCCGGGCTTTCGGAATGCTGCGTCTCTGCCAATGAATGAGACGCGGCGACGCTATGAGTTCGAATGAAATCAAAGATGCATGATGCCCTATCGTTGACGGGGCATGACCTCACCCCCAAAGCTCTAAGATTCTCCGACAGCGCACAAAGCCACTTTATAAGGACCAGCATTCTGGGCGACTTGCGCTTGAGCTCGTCGAGCATATCTCTTCCATCCACATCACCCACGCAAAGTGTCCCTACCAAAGATCCGTCACGATGCCTTACCCAGACACCGCCGAGGGCTTCATGATTGAAGATCAGAAGAAGTGGACCGATTTCAAGAAGCAAGAGTTCAAGCTCAAGCCATTCGAGGACCGTGATATTGATATCGCAATTGAATGCTGTGGTGTCTGCGGGTAGGCATAGAGCCACGCCTCTCACCAAGGAACTCCTGCTGATATGCACGCTCTTCTCTTCCAGATCAGATGTGCACACAATCAATGGCGGCTGGGGGTAAGCAAGACATGGCTCCGAGGCTTCCCATGCCTGTTTGCTAATTCGGCGTGATCGCTTCGCAGAGACTGCCCGCTTCCCATCTGCGTCGGTCATGAGGTTGTTGGAAAAGCGATCAAGGTGGGAAAAGATGTCAAGACGATCAAAGTGGGAGATCGTGTCGGTGTTGGAGCTCAGTTACAGGCGGATCTGACATGCACAAACTGCAAAGCAGACCAAGAGAACTACTGTCCCAACATGGTGGACACATATGGTCAGTGGCCAACTCGGATGATCAGAGTGCGTGTTGGTCTAATCGAAGCGCAGGTGCTCCATACAGCGACGGCACCATCTCTCAAGGTGGATACTCCTCACACATTCGCGCACATGAGTACTTCACATTCAAAATTCCGGACAACATTGAAAGCGCGATAGCAGCACCCATGCTGTGTGCAGGCCTTACAGTCTATTCGCCTCTTGTACGCCTAGGCGCTGGTCCAGGAAAGAAGGTTGCAATCGTGGGCATTGGAGGTCAGTTGCTCAGAGGGTCAATGCATATTTTCATCTGGGTCTTTGCTAATGCTATGTACCATAACAGGCCTCGGACACTTTGCTGTGATGTGGGCTCATGCACTCGGCGCCGAAGTCTACGTGCTATCTCACAGCCCAAACAAGAAGGTAATGAGTTGTGAAAGCAGCGAGGGACGACAAGTACTGACTGTTCCCAGGAGGATGCACTGAAGATGGGTGCTAACCACTTCATCGACACCAACCAGAATGACTGGCACAAGGACTATGCCTTCACCTTCGACTTCATTCTCAACTGCGCCGACGCAACCCACAAGTTCAACCTGAAGGACTACTTCAGCACTCTCAAGGTCATGGGTCGCTTCCACAACGTTGGTTTCGGAGATCATCCATTGCCCACTTTGATGGCCCAGGATTTCGCTGGTTCTGGATGCTACATTGGCGCATCTCACATTGGCAACCGCCCTGAAATGCTTGCGATGTTCGATCTTGCTTCCAAGCAGAACATCAAGTCGTGGATTCAGACAGCTCCAATCAGCGAGGCAGGATGCAAGGAAGCCGTGACCGCCGTATCCGAGAACAAGGTGAGGTACCGCTATGTGCTGACGTTCTACGATAAGGCTTTTGGCAAGCGAGACTAGATCATTGCTTCAGCAGACTAAAGACTGGCCACACAAGGTGTTCATGAGCCACACACATCAATATACACAAAAATCACCTTGCCAACAGTACAGCTTCCACTATTCCTAAGAAGCCGTCCCAGTCGCAATTTTGAGTCGTCAACCGCTCAGCTGGTGGCGTATCGCTCTACTGTAGATCAAGTACAACACGTCCTTTCAGTTCGCCCTTGTCCATTTCTTCAAATATCGCCGTTAGTTCCTCCATCTTGGCAGTGCGGAAATGGGTTTTGACGAGTCCACGCTCTGCAAACTCGAGCGTCTCAATCGCGTCTCTACGATCGCCCACGGCCACGCCAATAATCTTCTGGGCCTTCGCCACCAAGAATTGAGGGAAAGCTGTGGCGATGGGTTTGAGTTCACCCTCAGGCAGACCGACGCAGACGCAGGTACCGCCAAACCTGCGAATCTGTGAGCTTCGATCACACCGTGACAAACTGAATGACTTACTTGAGCATGCCCATAGCGGAAGCGTAAGCGGCGTTTGCTGCTGTGAGCACAAGCACAGCCTGAGCTCCAAGGCCACCGGTAGCCTGTAAATCATACGGTCAGTCCAAGACAAGATCGTGTCCGGCTTTGGCATTCATACCTTCTTCACTTGCTCTTCGGCATTTCCTTGGGTGTGGTCAATGAAGACTTCAGCTCCGCATTCGGTCGCTAGCTCTTTCTTGCTCCCAGCGTCAATGCCAATCACTCGCATTCCCATGCCTCGCGAAGCAATCTGTGTGGCAAGATGACCTAAACCACCACCTGCGCCAAGCAAGACCACCCAGTCCCCAGCCTTGGCTCCAGATTTCTTCAGAGCGCTGTAGACTGTAACGCCAGCGCACAGCATAGGAGCGGCGGCATCGCTTGATAGAGATTCGGGAATTGGAGTGACATAGCTAGCAGGACCCAAGACGTACTGCTGAAATGTGCCTGCACAAACATAAATAAGAGATCAGTCAGTGAGGCAACCTGCTGAAGGAGCAGAACATTCTGAGCATACTCACCAGGTGTGTAATAGCCAGAGACTCGCTGATTAAAGCAAACGCCGTCATGGCCCGAGAGACAAGCCGGACAGGAATCACAAATTGCCGAGATCCTGGCCACCAGAGTGTGGATTAGCGACAGTCAAGCCTCCAAATGAATGATTTCTCACCATTTGATACCAACACGACTGCCGACTTTGATAGCACTGTTCTCGGTAGCAGGGCCGAGCTTGACAACTTTGCCAACGCCCTCATGGCCTCCGACTTGACCTGGCTGAGTTGGGAAGGGAAGACCAGCCCACCGATTTGTCTGCGATGACTTCAGCAAGGCGTTCGATCGACATGTCATCTTTCCAACCCACCATGACACCGAGGTCCGAATGGCAGACGCCTGAATGCGTCAAGTTGATGAGAACCTCGCCTGGACCAGGCTCTGGAGTGTCGAGCTCGACCACCTTGGTCGAGACCTTGCCAGGCTCATCGTAGATGACGGCCTTGTACTTCTTCGGGATGTCGACTGATGCCATGTCTGCGGTATCAAGCAGTCAAGGAGCCACGTTGCACAGAGGAGAGGAAAGAGAGCGAACGGAAGTGGATGGAGAACTTGAGACCTGATGGGGCTTTGAGATTAGATTCTCTTACGTGTAGCGACTCGCACCTGGGTCCTGCCGTGGCTCACAACGAGTTCTAGCAAAGATGGTAGGATGGAACCTCGGTGCTGCGCGGGGCTTTCTGAGTGAGGTCGCGGCCAAAGAGCTCAAGACAGCCACCATAGTATTGAGGGGTAGTGCTGTGTGGAGACTATGGGGACGCAGAATTGTAGGCAAGGAAGGTCGAAGCGCGGTACAGCAGGTTGCGGTGCCCTTTGCTGCTGCCAGTGCCAGTGTCAGTGCCAGTGCCGGCGCCAGCAGCTCTTGTATTGTTGTTGTCGGGCGTGCGTTGATACTTGAACTGTTGAACACGTGCCTTCCCATAGTGGTTGATTCTTGAATTGCATATTCAAGTGAATATTCATATTCAGAATATTCATGATTGATTATAGCAGTCCTGAATATTCATGAATACTCATATTCAGCCGGGTATACTACGGCGTACATATATCCTATGTAAGTATGCGAATTCTAGCTCTTTCTTATCTTTAATCCGACCCCCCCCCCCCCCCCC
>LFZO01000608.1:0-26064 GCA_001578225.1 Pseudocercospora musae
ATAGTTTCTTCTATAAATTAAACCTAAACAAACTCTAGAAACAAGCTCTTTCTTCAATAGTTTCTAGATAGCTATCTTCCTTGGTTAGTAGATCCCTAGCTCTACTAGGCCTATGATAGTTTAAAGGTTACTAACAACTTAGCTTAGTTTTAGAAGGTTACTAAAAACTTGGAACAGATTCCGGCTCTATAGGGCTAATAACTTCCTCAAGTCCTTCCTAACTATATGCTAACAAGTTAGGGTATTAGTAGTACTAAGTGCTAAGTCTAAGGCTTATCTAAAGGTACTCAAAACTTAGGCTTATCTATTCCCTTTATACTTTTCAAGTATACCTTACTAGGTTCTTTTATAGCTTATATATATAGGGCTTCTTTGTACAATGTATATAGGTCTACCTCGAGTCTCCCTCTCCTATTTTGCCTCTTCCTTCTAGGACTAGACTTATAGGTCTAGGGGTAACCTATACTACTTTAGTCTTTCTTCCTTATAGTTGCAAACCCGGGCTCATAACCTATCGAGCTAAGGAGGGCCGATAGGTACAAATAGATTATAAGCTATAATAGAAGCTATAAGGAATAGTAGGGGCCAAAGTAGGAATAGCAAGTGTGTTATTCTTTTCTATAGGTTAGAGCTTACCCTAAAAGGTGTTAGCTTAGATTAGTTACATAATTATTATCATATAATCCAATCCGCTTAGCATCCCCTACTAGGTAACTAACTAGACTATATATTCTAACAATTTTATTAAATTATTATTAGGCTTATCTAGATAACTTAGTATATTTCTATATATAATGTTAGTAGAATATAAAATAATACTTTTAGAATATAGTATATAGCTATTAAAAGGTATTTAGAAATTTGTTTAAATTAATAGAAGAAAATAGAGATTCTAACTAAAGTCTAGTATTAACTAGATAGGGAATCTATTTCTTAATAATATAGACTAAACTCTTAGAAAATTCTTTAATTATACTACTACTATAATTGTAAAGCTAAGAAGGACTAATAGTACTAAATAAATTATAAAGTATAATAGAAGATATAAGGAATAGTAGAAACTAAAGTAGGAATAGTAAATATATTATTATTATTATTATAGATTAGAGTAGGTACGTAATATTAACTACGTAATTCTAGATATCTCTAATAAGAGAAAGGCTAATTATTTCTAAAAGAATTATTATTATCTAATAGCTAACTAGACTATATATTCTAATAATAATTATAATTCTTATATTAATAGTCTATCTCTCTATTTAGAGTAAATAGCTATCTCTCTAATTTAGTATATAAAGAGAAAAAGTATTTAGAAAAAAAACTTCCTCTTAATTTTTATATCTTAATTCTTAGTAGATTACTATTTCTATCTCTTAGTTTAGTTATACTTTAGATAGTAATAGTAGCTATATTATAGTTTTTCTATAGGCCTTTTCTATAGTAATAATATTTTTATTTTTTAGTAGTTTTTTATTAGTATATAGATCTTTCTTTTATAGAATTCTAAATAAGACTAAGTTTAGAATAGTATATTTTATTTTAGTCTCTTCTACTACTAGACTATAGATAAAGCCCTTATCTAATATTTTATTTCTATTCTAAGTCTTCTTCCTTATTTAGTATCTAAATTACGTAATCTATATCTATAGAAATTATCTCTAGTAGTATAGTCTAGTCTAGCTAAATAGTCTTAATTATAGAAAAAGAATTACTTATATTAGATATTCTATCTTTAGGATTATTTTATTACTAAGTTTCTAATCGAAAGTAGATTTTAAATAAATATATTTATTTCTTTAGCTATTCTATTAGTTAGTATATAATTCTACTATAAGGCCTACTAGACTAGGCCTTATAGATACAACAACTAATTCCTTAGAATAAGTAGTTAAACCTAATAGTACTAGAGGTATATTCTAATATATAAAGATATATTCTATCTTTTTCTTTAAGTATTTTCTAAGAGGCCCTAATCCTCTTACTTAGCTTAGTATTCTATCTTTAACCTAGACTAGGATAGTGTCCCTATATTGCTTTAGCTACTTTGTCCTATATTACTTTCTACCCTTCTTACTTTATAGGGTGTGTAGGCGTTATTGAACACTTAGCACCTATGGGCCTCCCTATTCTACCCGTTCCGAAATCTGTGCCTGTGCCTGAGCTTATAGCAATTCTCGTGACTTTCTTCAAGCTTGCAGTCATAGCATTCGTGACACATCATTCGCCGTGGTTGCTGTCACTTTTGCGCTGAACGAATCACCACAAAATATCGCCGGAAGAAGAGTTCAAACGTTCGCACGCACATACTCCAAGAATTGCCAAAAATGCCGGGCCCACGCGGGCCTGTACCAGTGCCACTTGGCCAGGCACATGGCACCAGCCAGGACCTTACTCTGGAGATCCTCGAATACGTCGAAACCCACGATCCTTTCCGCACCGATGAAGCATATGCGCAGATTCCGCAAGCAGACATCAAGGCTGCGCTTGACCGACTGGGCAGCAGGGCCATGATTGAGTACAAGACACACGAAACCGAGCAAGTCGTTGTAACAGCAGAGGGGCAGCAGATCGCAGACGAGGGCAGTCACGAGCTCAAAGTGTGGCAGGCAGTGAAAAGGGCAGGACGATTAGGTCTGAAGGACCCGGCATTGGCAACACCAAGCGCGAAAGTGGGGCAGGGCAATGCCTTCAAGCAGGGCTGGATCAAGAAGGACGGCGATGCTTTCATTTCGCTGAAAGATGAAGTACGAGACAGCACAGCAGAGACCCTTCAGTATGTTGTGCAGACCAAAACCATGCCAGACCCGAAGCAATTGAAGGACTTTCAGAAGCGCAAGCTGGTCACCACTCACAAGTTCATTGCCTACGAAGTGACGAAAGGACCGAAATGGGCAAAGGAGATCCCGGTGGAGGTGACGGACTTGACGATGGAAATGATGCAGGATGGCAGTTGGAAGACTGCCAATTGGAAGCCATACAACTTCAATACTCTTGGCGCAGAGCAGCATGCAGGAGCGCTTCATCCGCTGAACAAAGTGCGGGAAGAGTTCAGGAAGATCTTCTTCTACCAGGGCTTTACTGAGATGCCAACGGGACGGTATGTGCGTCGTCGGAGGATCATCTGGCACAATGCTAACATGCTCTCAGCTTCGTCGACACTGGATTCTGGAACTTCGATGCCCTCTTCGTGCCCCAACAACATCCTGCCCGCGATCTCCAAGACACGTTCTACGTCTTAGATCCTCCAGAGTCTGGAATACCTGGTCCCGACCCAGCCGCCGACAAAGCTCTCGAAAAGATGGAGAAGGACGCTGGTGCCACTTCTTCCTCTAAAGCAAAGCCCCTCGACTACAAGCAGTATTACGAAGACATCAAAGCTGTTCACCAAGATGGCAAATTCGGCTCAGTAGGCTATCGGTATCCATATGCAGACAAGGAGACGAAGCGACTAGTGCTCCGAACGCACACTACAGCTGTGTCCACCTACTGCCTTCACCGTCTGGCTGCCGATCCCCGACCTGCGCGTTACTTCTCCATAGATCGTGTCTTCCGAAACGAAACTGTCGACGCAACACATCTTGCTGAGTTCCATCAAGTCGAAGGTGTGATTGCAGACTACGGACTTACACTTGGTGGTCTCCAAAAATTCCTGGGCAACTTCTTCAACAAGCTTGGCATACTCGATCTTCGCTTCAAGCCAGCGTACAATCCATACACTGAGCCATCTATGGAAGTGTTTGGATTCCACACCGGTCTCAACAAGTGGGTCGAGATTGGAAACTCGGGCATGTTCAGACCTGAGATGTTGCTTCCGATGGGGTTGCCAGAAGATCTGCGAGTGTACGGTTTCGGTCTGTCCTTGGAGCGGCCGACCATGATCAAGTATGGCGTGTCGAACATTCGCGAGCTGCTCGGTCACAAGGTGGATCTTGGATTCATCAAAAACAACCCGGCTGTGCGCTTCGACTATGATTGAGCCGGCGCGTTGGCTTGTGTTTGAGCGCGTGTGCGTCAGAGCGATACACTACTGTAGAAGCTATAGCGCCATTGCGAGGCGCTATGAATGTGAAACGAAACGTACCAATGCAGCATTTCCGGCACCAGATCGCAACACTTCCGTGCACGGGTCTGTCTTGAAGTCCATAAGGGCATTCTTCCATGTCACCGTGCAGAGTAACATGTCTGACCGTCCGTGAAGTTGCAGCTAGAACTAGATGCTGCGGTCATTCATGCGAACTCTCATGGGCCGATGATTATAGACGTTGATTCCGAGACGATGTTTCGAGCCAACAGCACTGTATCGTAGTCGCGGCCAAAACCGCCTGCGCGAGTGTGTGTGTGACGATACAGCATACAACATCGACTTATACGATCGACTTCCGCATGCGGATCGCCGCGGAGACAGGAATGCCGCGGACGACCGAAGGCTGCTTCTAGGAAAAGCTTACACCGTGCTAGGCACACAGCTCTGTGAGATACGTCAATCCTTTTGGACGCATCTTCGTTGCAGAAGAACGGCTCCCTTCCAGGTAGGCTGTTGTGCGCCACGACACATTCATTTTCTCTTGTCCATCCTCTCCTCATCCTACAACCAAACCCCATCACAACCCTGTGTACACGCGCTGCTTCATTGCTTGGGAATGGAGGACTAATCCGAGTGCGCGGTGCTGGGAAGGAGAACTGGTTTGGAACCGTGTTCGAGTGGCGTTTCGGACGCACGTCCACGCTTGAAACATCGAGAAATCTATCCGACACGATGTCGACTCCAGACGCAGCTGAGAGGCTCCATGTGCCTACGCGTGCTGGAGAGCCGGCGCTGCTCACCGACGAGACTGGACGTTCGATCCTACCTACGCATCCAATAAGTGGTGTTGACTTTGGAGCTCACCTCAGTCAAGGCGGCATTGGAACCAAAGAAGAGGCAGAAGAGAATGGCGGATCATACTTTTCGGACTTGCCGGGGCGACCGAGTGATGCGAAACCGCCCAAAAAGAGCGCGACTGGTCCCTTGGAAGGACCTGACAATGCAGTAGATGGAGCTGCGCTGCAGCGAGCTCAGACAGCTCCTGCTACAAGACCAAAAGCTCCGGCGAGAAGCAGTACGCTCATGCGTGCCATGCGAAGAGACCGATTTGCATGCGAGTTCACCTTCGATCCGATGTATTCAGACAGCGACTCGTCTTCGTCCGACGACGAGGCAGAGCCACGCGCTCCTGCTAGGCCTAGGCGAAGCACGAGAACGGCATCGGTGAAAGACAAGGATGTCGCAAAACAGAACGCGAAAGAAGGACGATCATACTCGAGATTCAAGGTCTGCAATGACCAAATGAAAACCAAGGGCAGAGTCTCGAAACGAGATGGACGTCTGAACATTTCAATCAATGAGACGGCGAATAATGGTTACCTCGCAAAGGCGCTGGGCCAGACAATCAGACATCATCTCGATATACCAAATCGGAATCGAGGGAGGAAGCAGAGACAGCATGCTTCCGATCATCCTGCATTATCGGCAGAGCTGGGGAAGGCCCCTTCTGCGCTGCATCCCGCCAATGCATGGCCTCGTCTGAATATCGTCATAATGATCATTGGCTCTCGAGGTGATATTCAGCCATTCATCAAGATCGGTAAGATCCTGAAGGACGAGTACGGACATCGCGTGCGGATAGCAACACACCCAACTTTTCGGGATTTCGTGGAGAAGGATAGCGGGCTGGAGTTCTTCAGCGTAGGCGGTGACCCATCTGAATTGATGGCATTTATGGTGAAGAACCCAGGCTTGATCCCTAGTCTGTCTACGATTCGCGAAGGCGAAATTCCCAGACGACGAAAGGCAATGGGAGAAATGTTTGACGGCATGTATCGCGCTTGCACCAACTCCACGGACGACGAGAAGGACACCTTGAACCTCAAGCTTATGGGCGCCAAGGCGCCGTTCATTGCGGATGCGATCATTGCGAATCCACCAAGCATGGCACACGTGCACATTGCTGAAAGACTGGGGATACCTTTGCATATCATGTTCACGTTTCCGTACTCGCCAACGCAAGCATTCCCGCACCCTCTAGCCAACATCAAGCCTGGAAAGAGCAATGTTGATGCTAACTACGTCAACTTCATGTCTTATCCATTGGTGGAAATGATGACCTGGCAGGGACTTGGAGATATCGTAAACAAGTTCCGCGTCAAGACCCTGGGTCTGGAGCCGGTGAGTTCTCTTTGGGCGCCTGGCGCACTGTATCGAATGAAGGTGCCGTACACATACATGTGGAGTCCATCTTTGGTGCCAAAGCCAGCAGATTGGGGCGATGAGATTGACATTTCGGGATTCGTCTTCTTGGAAATGGCCAACACATTCAAACCTCCCGAAGAGCTGCAGAAATTCCTTGATGCGGGTCCCCCGCCACTCTATATCGGATTTGGCTCCATTGTCGTCGATGATCCTAATAAGTTCACCGAAATGATCTTTGAAGCAACGAAGATGGCTGGAGTTCGAGCATTGGTTAACAAGGGATGGGGCGGGCTGGGCAGAGGAAATGACGATACTCCGGACAATATTTTCATGCTCGAGAACACGCCTCACGACTGGCTTTTTCCCAAAGTCAAAGCTGTAGTGCACCACGGCGGGGCTGGTACCACAGCAATTGGTCTGAAATGCGCAAAGCCGACCATGATCATACCTTTCTTTGGTGACCAGCCTTTCTGGGCAGCCAGAGTGGTCGAGGCAGGCGCAGGAGCCAAAGAGGTCATTCCATGGAAGCGCTTGACTGCGGCCAACTTGGCTGAGGGTATCAAGCAGTGCCTGACTGAGGAAGCACAGCGCAATGCTCAAAAGCTGGCTGACGATATTGCGCGAGAAGGAGACGGCGCTGCCAACGCTGTGAAGTCGTTTCACCGCGCACTGCCTTTGAGCGGCCTGAATAGCATGAGATGCTCGGTCCTGGAAGATCGAGTCGCACAATGGCGAATCAAAGGATCAGCATTGAAGCTTTCAGCACTTGCAGCAGAGATCTTGCAAGAGCAAGGCAAGATCAGAACCCATGACCTGCGACTTCTACACAAAGTATATTGGAACGATTTTGATGGACCTGGCGAGCCTTTGACTGGAATGGCTGGCGCGGTGACTGACTCGCTCTACGGCATCGGTGCAGGCATGGGCATGGTGCCCGTTCGAGTGGCCAAACACTTGAAGAAGCGAGCGGAGCATGAGCGGAAGAAGGCTACGCATCAGAAGAAAAAGCAAGAGCGCAAGCAGCGTAAGCAAGGAAAGTCGAACGAGCCTTCTCCAAATCAGCAGGCGACCAAAGAGCTTGAACGTCCCACCACGAACAGAGGCGAGACTACCAACACTCTGGGCTCCACACTATCAGCCGACCCTCCCCAGCACGTTCTTCGAGAACTTGTTGATGATGTGCGACAAGGTATCAAGCAGTCTGGTTGGGCTTTTCTGACCATGCCAAACGATCTTCATATGGCCATTGCCCAAGGATTCCACAACGCACCTCGATTGTATGGGGATGCCACAGTCCGGAAGCCCATCAGGATAACTGGAGTCAAGTCTGGCTGTCGAGCAGCAAGGAAGGAATTCTCCTATGGCATTTATGATGCCTGGACTGGACTTGTCACACAGCCTGTAGGAGGCTTCAAAGATGGCGACACTATTCCTTCAAAACTGGCAGGAATGGGGACTGGATTTGGCAAAGGACTTGGTGGCTTTGTGCTCAAGAATCTCAGTGCCGTAGTCTCACCTCCAGCGTATGCCGGAAAAGGTCTCATGGTATACATCAAGAAGAAGGCGACTCACGACAATCTGGGCTCAAAGCACAACATTCGCAGATCACATCTTGTGCAGGGCGATCGTGACTACCAGGCCTTGAAGGCACAATCCGATCCACAAGCTCGAGAGAAGCTACGACGAATAGAAGAAAAGGTCGACGAAGGTTGGAAAGTCTACGAGGACATTTGGAATACAGCTTACGAGGAGTACGGTGTGGTTGGAGGAGGCCTCATTGCACGCTTCAAGTTGAACAAGGAGAAGCGAGCGTGGCAGCGTGCAGGCGTTCTGGACAACATCCGTACCGCTGAACGGACGCTTCAGGTGCGCAAGGAAGGCCAGGATATCAACAAGTACTTGGCCGAGCATCGCAGCAAAAAGCAGGAGCTTGCCACGACGACACGTCCACCTGCAATGGAGCAACCAGAGGACGGCCGGGTCAAGGTCGGCGACCTCCCCAAGACCGAGACTTCATATGCTTCCGACGAGTCCGAGAAAGGGAATGACGTGAAGGCGGACGACGAATCGGAACGAAAGGCGGATCAGCCGCCACGTTCTGCGAGCGAGTCGACTACTGCTGTCAATAATTCTTCCGCGGATGAGAAGAAGCGGGACAGTACGCTGTCAGCGACCGCACCCATGAAGATGAAAGTCGTCGATCAGCTCAAGACCATTGGGAGCGGTGGTACGAAGCCGGCGCTAGGTCGTGTAACAACTACTTGATGGAGTGACGTGAGCGTCGCTTCCACTGCAGCCAATGCGTAGGGACGTGGCTACGTGCATGCACAGTACAGTATACTCTTAGCGTGGATCACATAATCGTAATCTGTGTGTGTGCAGTCGATGGCTTTCTTATGTACCGATCGTGCAAATGTGGTCAGAAGTTCTGGTCATGATAATCTTTTTTTTGGGGGGTCCTTGCAGACTGTCAGATGCAAGGTTGCTGTTGGCTTCGATCAATGCGGCTAGTTCTCTCGCCTGTCGCCAGCGCTTCGGCCCAGTGGCGCTACCCAGTCTCATCCTGCCACGACAGCGAGAGTGGGACCACACTTCTTCCCGACCACCGCCGTCCACGTCTTACATGTCGGCGCCATTGGCTGCAAATCGGGATCTTCTGTGAGCCTTCGAAAAATGCAAGGCAAACACACGCATGAGCACCCAATTTCCCTAGTTGTTTATTGCTAGTCCCGCAAGACCACACATACTGTACTCTCCTAGTCTCGCGATCCAATGCCCACTCCCTCCAAGGACCCAATGGACAGGCACATCGGTTCTGTCGTAGAACGTGGCTCGAGTCGGACCATGTCTGCAAACTCAGTGGTTCACGCTCAGATACGTCCTACTGCCGGTCGGCAAGTGCGCCTACTTTCGTGCTTCCACAGACATCGACGAATCTCAAAGGACCTCACACGAGGGTGAGCGAAAGCCCTCGGGTTGTCGATTCACCACAGTGTCTCTGTGTTGTTCTACTATCCCTGCCAGCTCTGGTCCTTCTTCACTCACCCGCTGTCACTGCTTTTCCCGTCTCCTGTCCAAATGCAAGTCATCCCACTCTCTCGTGAGCAAGAAGTATATATCACTTCTGCTTGCCATGTCATACGTTTGCGAAGGAGTCTGCTTTGGCATTTCTAACCTAGACTTCATCCGTCTGAGCGCAAATAGTGTCTCGTTAGACACTTCGCTTCCGGTCTGTCTACACCATGTCGTTTGACGAAGTCAAAAACCGATATGGATTTGCAACGGTACGGATTGCAACATGGAGAGATCCTGCCGAAAGTACTCACTGGGCGAGAGGAGGACCGAAGACACCGACTATCTCTGCTGAAGCTGCCGCCAAACCTTACATACCAAAGTACAAGGTAAAGTACAAGGTGCCAGAACCTACAGATGATGAAGAGTCGGACGAGGAAGAAGTTAGCAAGAAAGGAGAATCAGTAGCAGGTGAGTTGTGGCTTCTACTAGCCGTCGTGATTTGAATGTGCTAACTATTGCCGGTCTCCTCAGAATCAACACCGGAGTCCGAAGATCCTGTTAAAGAAGGGGCAAAGGAAGAGGACTCTGTAGTGGAAGAGCCGGCACCTCCTGCGATTGAGGAAGCGAGTCCGCCTGTCGAGCAACCTGCCGGCGAACCTATTCCGCAAGAAAGTCCCAAAGACGAATCTTCGTCTAATCAGCCAGCAGACGTCCAGCCAGATGCTGTCCAGCCGGATACTGTCCAGCCGGATGAGGCAGCTCCGCCAACAGAATCAGTGGTCGAGCTTGAATCTGCGGCATCGACTCCTAATGAAGATATGGGCGCTGGACCATCGAGTGAGTCCAAGGATGAAAGCGATGGCCCACCGCCGCCAGACGAGCCTTGTGGCGATCCCGCGCAAGAGGTCGCCAACACCTCAATCGAGTCCGAGAAGCCTGCAGCGGACGAGGAACAGCTGCCGACCAACGAAGATTCAGCTAGCATCGATGATGCAGTCGAGGGCGAGGTACAGTCTGACGAACCAGCAATAGACGTGCCGCCTGAGGCTCCGGAACCACCCACGCTCTCGGATGATGTCGCAGAGCCCACCGTCGTTGGCGCATTTCCTAGTAATGATCAAGATTACGAAAGTAGCGATAAGAAGACAGTGCAGTTTGCTCCTGGAACGCCCGAACCGAAAACGACGCAACGGAAAAAGAAGGTGGCCAAAGGTGCAAAGGGAAAGAAGAGGAAACAAATCATACCTGTCTCTGATGAAGGAGATCCGGATGACATTGTGGCTGTCGTCGAGGGTCCGATAGATGAGCCGCCATCGCAGGCGTCCACCGAGCCCGAGCCACAAGTCGTGTCAACATCCGAGCCGGTTCCTGAGCAGACGATGAGCGAGGAGGTACTAGCAGAAGGCGACAGCGGGTCGGCCATCGAGCCTCCTGAACTGTCAAGCGCGACACTCGACGGGAAGCTAGAGTCCAATGAGCAGGTCGCCGAAGAGCTAGAAGTATCTCAGCCTGTAGCCGACAGCATCTCAGATGACAGCAAAGAGGCAGAGGCACAGCCAAGACAAACCGAAGCAGTCGAAGAGGCGCCGCCGCCACTACCGAAGGAGGAGCTAGCCCCTGTCGAGAAGTCAAAGAAGAAGTCCTCCAAGAAGGAGTCCAGGAAGGAATTGAAGAAGTCCTCGAACGGCAAGGCTAAAGAACGCCAGCCTTCTCCTGAACCAAAGAAGAAAAGCAAAAAATCATCCAAGAGCAAGACTTCGAAATCTGTTGAGCCGGCTGTTGTCGACGATAAGGCTGAGGGAAGTGCAATGGAGGCGCCAACAGAGGGTAAGTGACTTATAACCCATGGCTAATGTGCTGACCATCGCTGCACCATGGTAGTGATACTACAAGTTGCACTGAGACGTGACTCGCGCAGACTACATGTTCTTTGTGGAAGCGACGTACACAAGCAGATTACTTGCTTGCATTTGACCTTAGAAAGAATAGCCGCGATTGCACCAAGGTGGTCGCTAACATGTTGCTCTCTCAGATAACAACAATGACCAAGTCCAACCGGAACCACTTGCTGAAGTAATCCAAGAGCCTGCAGATGAATCTCAGTCAGCCAATCCTGCTAGCTCGGATCTGCCCGGATCGGACGCCGATGCTTCAACGAAGCCACAAAACTCGGACGATAACAAGGATGAAACCCCTGCTATTGAAAGTGTTCCTGAAAATGCTCCAGGTGATAGTTCCGATCATTCGCAAGAGACATCAGAAGTTGCGACTAGTAATGAGATGGACTCCGTCACTGAGCCGGCCAAGGAGAAGCTGTTGGACGACTCCGGGTCTGAGAGTGCGGTAGGAGACGAGCCTTCAGATGAGGTCGAGGATGTCCCAAGCCCGTTGGACAGCGCTGTTGATCTCAACGAGAGTAAGGAGGTCGAAAAGGTGGACGAGCAGTCGGCAGAAGATGAGACCGAAAATGGCCTCGTGGTTGTCGTTGAAGAGGAAGGCAGTGTTGTGGATGATGTGATCGTGATCGAAGACGGTTCAGAGAGCGAAGAGAATGAAAGCTCAGCTATTGTGGCAGATGACAAATCAGAGTCTGGGAGCGGCATCGAAGACGGTTCAGAGAGCGAAGAGAATGAAAGCTCAGCTATTGTGGCAGATGACAAGTCAGAGTCTGGGAGCGGCATTGAAGAAAGTGCCGCCAATCAGGACGAGCCCGGACCCGAAGAGACGACAAAACCGTCCCCTCAGCAGGAGAGTCTCGAGGAGGACGTGGGAAAAGGTGAAAGCGAACAAGCACCGTCTAAAGACGACACCCACGAAAGTCAGAACCCCGAAGGCGGACCGGACCAGGAGGCAGCGGAACCGGTAACAGATGACAAGCTTGACGAGGCTAGCTCAGTGTCTGATGTAGAGAAGCCAAGCGACTCGGGAAAGACCGTGGAGACAGATAGTGCAGAGACTGACGCTGCAAGTACTGTGGAAGAGGCTTTGACAGAGAGTGAGCCAGTAGAATCGAACGAAAATGCATCAGCTGAGGTGGGTATTTCTGAAGAAAGCGAGGCGAAGGAGGCCCCATCGGAATTGTCAAACGAGGATCCAGCAGTGACAGAGCCTAGTGGGGAGGTCAAAGAGGTTGAATCATCAGCAGCAGAAGGCCCGGATGTTGACGCGAACGCGAAAATCGACGAGGCGACTGTCCATACCCAAGATGAATCGACCAAAGTAGATGAGAATGCCGAGCCGGAGGGAAAAGATGACTCCAAGCCCGATGAATCATCTGAAGATGCTGTTCACGAGATCAGTGCCGACGATAAGGCGCCCCACGAGGAAGCGGGTAATGATAAGGACCAAATGAAAACAGAGCCTTCATCTGAAGGCAACGATGAAGCATCCCAGCCTAAACCAGAGTCGGCGATGAGCGCTTCAGAAGCTGAGCCGTCAGACCAACCAGAGCAGAGCGAGCAAACCGCCGAGAAAGACAAGCCCGCAGAAGAAGAGCAAGTCTCCGCCGACCTAGCAAAGGATGAGAGCCAAGTCGAGCTAACGAAGACCGAGAACGAAGATGAGCCTTCTGTTGCAGAGTTAGTACCCGAACCAACCAAAGAGGTCGAGACAATAGAAGAGACTGCTAGCGAGTTACCCGTAGAAGAGGAAAAGGTTGAGAGTGAGGCTAGTCAAGAACCTGCTCCTGAGCCCGTTGCTGAGACAGCCAAGGGAGAGGATTCGGCTCCAGTTCAAGAAGAGTCCAAAACCGAGGGTGAGACAGCCAGTGAGCCTGTTATAGAGTCTGCCGCTGAAGAGGTGGGTGAGCCGGTTGTTGAACCAGCAAAAGAGGAAGTAAGTGAGCCAGAAAAAGTTGTTGTCCAGCCTGCAATTGAGGCGTCAAATGAGTCTGGCGAGAAGAAAGAGGACAATAATGCCGATCCAGTACCACATACCCCTCCTTCCCCCAGCCGTAGTAGCAAAGAAAAGCACCGGGCAGACCACTGGGAGCGACCACACAAGGAGCACTCTCGCGACAAAAAACCGTCGGAAAAGTCTCGCTCCAGCAGAAGACACAGTCGATCCCATAACCCTGAACGGGAAGACGAGAGACGTCGACGTCGTCGAGCTCAAGAAATCGCTCGCATATATGAAGAAGAACGTCTCCGCGCTGAACAAGAAGAACTCAGACGTATCCGGCACGAAGCCAGACGGGCCGCGAGAAAAGCCGCTGCCCAAGAAGCTGCGAGATTGTCTCAGGCTATCGCAGAGGAGCGCCGTAAATCTTTTTCTTTCTTTCGAGCTGAACATCCTGCTTCCCCTCCTGAAGAAGGCTCGTCTCGTCGACGGCATCGACATCGACATCATCGTTCGCGTGCGGAGGGGGAGGGGGAGGGCGAGGAGAGGTCTGGTCATCGAAGGCATGAGAATCATAGTAAGAAGGTGGCTGTTGTTGAGAAGAAGAAGAAGGAGAAGAAAGTGGGGTTTTTCGGATCGCTTTTACGTGCGTTTTGATTTTTTTTTAGCAGGGGAGCGTTCTCTGTATGTACCATTTATGACTTTCTTTCTCTTTCTTTTTGTGTATTGATTAATTATCTAGGGAATGAAATAATTCTCTCTTTCGGTCTCGAGGGGCGGATGTCGGATGACTGACTGACTCCTCACGAGCGGGGAATAATGGCCTTGTGTAACCAAACCGACATATATATGTCTTTTCTTTTCTTTTCTTTTTTTTTGACTTCTTAGTACGAGTCAGATGAAGATGTCGACACAAGTCATACGTTCCGAGGGAATATATCATGGTACTCCAATGCATCAGATGAAGGCTGAGTGTCGATACTGACTGACATTTGACTAGGTCTTCCCACGTACCCGAACGATGCAGATTACACGGGCTTGACAGCTCTTGTTACCGGCGCAAATGGTATTTCTGGATACCATCAAGTCAAAGTCTTGAGCCGTGCGCCGGAACGATGGGCGAAGATTTATTGTTTGTCGAGACGACCACCTCCGAGCTATTTCTTTGATGGTCTTGGTGAAGGTGTGGAGCATGTTGAAGCGGATTTTCTGGCGAAGGCGGAGCTTATTGCTGAGCAGTTGGACAAGAAGAAGATTAGGAAAGTGTGAGTTGAGATGATTGTGGTTGCGCGGGAGGGAGAGGGAGAGAGAGAGAGCTGATGGAATGGCCAGCGACTATGTGTTTTTCTTCTCGTATACTCAGCCTCGGCAAAAAGGTGGAGTCCTGGGGATGTGGGCTGATGCTGATGCTTTGGCTGAGGTGAATAATGCTTTGATCGCGAATTTCACTGGGGCATTGAAGTTGGCCAATTTGAAACCGAAACGCTTCCTGCTTCAGACTGGTGCGAAGCAGTATGGGTTTCATATTGGACCGGCGACGACTCCTTCATTTGAAACGGATCCTAGGATAACGATCGAGAGCAATTTCTACTATCCTCAAGAAGACACTCTTTCGGCTTATGGCAAAGACCAAGGCGTGGGCTGGAATGTCATGCGGCCTTCGTATATCATCGGCGCCGTTCGGGATAATCTTTTGAACCATATGGTCGGCTTTGCAGTGTATGCGTCTGTATGCGCGCATTTGAAGCAGCCATTGCTGTTTCCTGCCGATTATGTTGCTTGGGATAAGGAATATTGTCAAAGCTCGGCGATGCTGAACTCGTACATGAATGAGTGGGCTGTGCTGACGCCCGAAGCCAAAGACGAGGCTTTCAATGTCCAGGATGGTCTGTCGTTCACGTGGGGTCGCTTTTGGCCGTATTTGGCGAGCTGGTATGGAACGAAGTCGAGTCCTCCGGAGAATGACGACGAGAAGTATCAGACGTTCAAGTCGAGAAGTGTTGGGACTCCTAGAGGGCGAGTAGAAGTACTTTTTTCCCCACAAGCTCCGAGAAATGCTGACAAGGTCTCAGATACGGTCCTCAAGGCCAGACTCGCTGCGTCTTCAGCCTGATGGAATGGGCCCAAAAGCCCGAGGTCCAGAAAGCGTGGCAAGAATTGAAAGAGAAGCACGGTCTACTGCTCGAGCCTTTCAAAGATGCAGCGCAGATCTTTGGTATCACGGACTCTGCAGTGATCGGAGGATGGCCGCTGTCGTTGAGCATGCGAAAGGCACGAAAGCTGGGATTTCATGGCACTGTTGATTCGTTTGAGAGTGCATTTCACAGCCTCAGCGAGCTCGCTGCGTTGAGCTATACCCCCCCGCTTGTGGTCAAGGAGTACGTCGAGGTGGTTGACTAAGAGTTGGATGGTAATGGCGTAGGAGAAAGCTCCTGGAAAGCCTTGGTCGTTCGCGAGAAAGAGGAGTTCAAATTATGGTTGTTCATGACAAGGACGAATGTGGCAATCTTGGGCCAGATTGGTATAGAGGTAGTTTCAAGAGTTTGACTTCGTTATGCCATACAGACTGCTGTATGAGAAGGTGTTGTGCATTCGAGGCGTTGATTGGTCTTGGCACGAGGCTGGGCTGGGCTGTTCTCACTGTCAGCATCGCCATCTCAACCACCACAGCACAGCATTGTTGGTCGCATGCTATACGACCATGACCTGCATACGCTCGCCTCCAGAGAGTCGTTGAAACAGGGTAATGGCAGTTCAAGGTAGGACAATACAATATCAGGTAAGCAATTCCGGTGGCTGGTCTTCCGAACTCCAACCACCATGACCAACCTCACGCAAACCACCAGTCCATGATGATCAACGGCCACAATACCAACAATGACATGGTCTCTTGCGACCTATCGGCACGCTTGTCGTCCTCCTTGCACAACCTACCAACATGCCGTCCGTTGACCGCAAACGTGAGCCAGACGATGACCAAGATGCCTACCATACTCCCCTACCCCTACCTCGACGACCACGCTCTGCTGTGACAAAATCATCCTCGTTCGACTCACCTTCACCTCGACGAGACACCCGACGCCCGCATTCGAGCCGACGTGACAGTCCCTACAGAGATCACTCCAGGTATACTCCGGCTAAACCACCAAGCCCAGCAGATCCTGCGAGAAGACGGGATGAAAGCCGTGCACGGGATGCAAATTTCGACGAGCGACGACGAGATCGAGCAAGGCCGAAGCGACAACGAGACGCTGAGCGCGAAGCAAGAAAGGCGAGAAGACTAGAGCGCGCAGCGCAAGACCCAGAGTACGCAGCTCGGCGGCAACAGCGAAGGGCGTCACGACGAGCTGATCGTCGTGCTTCTCGACAAGTATCGCAGTATCAGGATGCAAGGTCTCCCGCAGAAGAACCACAGCACGACACCGCAAGCAGTGACGATGAAGGGCAAGATGGCCTGCCTTTGAATCCAGCGCCGAACCAGCAAGTCCGCGACGCTTCACCACCCTCCTCTCTCGACGAAAAACATGACTGCCACGAGGACTCAGCTGGAAGAGGGTCATCACCGCACAAGGACGGACCAGCTCGACATCCGCAGTACCACAACAGAAGTATGTCTCAAGATGAACTCGACTATCGAAAGTACCGGAAGGACCACAATCGAAAGTCCCAGCGACACTCTACAGCGCCTCGTCCCCGGCCTCTGACACGAGCGGATTCATGGCAGTCTTATGGAGACGAGTGCACTGTAGACCTCGAGAATTCTGCCATGGAGGAGAAGAGGCAGTATCATTCGAGCTCCACGTCAGCATTCAGCGAGCTTGACTTTTACAAGCGATACACGATGCCTGGCCGACGCAACTACTATCGGAACGAACGACGATGTTGCTGCGGGTTGAGACGAAAATGCTGCGTCATCAGCTTCGTGGTGTTCCTGGTTCTGACTCTGGTGGTGGTCGTGCCAATCGCTGTCGTCGCTTCCAAGAACAGCTTCAGCTATACGCCATCGACTGCACAGGTCAACGAGACTGCAGCTTTCGTGAGCGGTGCCGCCACGCGTGACAGCGTCAACAACACGAAGGATGGAATCGGTGGTGGTCAAGACGTGTATACCAACTACAAAGGCAATGCCACAAAGATGCTCGCTGAGCTGCCGGTTGCAAAATGGGTCTCTTTCGAAGACATGTGGAACAACAACTTGGACACGCTGCAGACTTCCTGCAGCTGGCTCGATTACGGCGAGAACGACTCCACGGGAGAGATCCAAGACATCTACAATGCCGTCCAGGATCGCGCCAATGCCTCGCTCGTCGATCATCGGCTCATCCTCGCATTCGTGTTGCAGGAGTCGAAAGGCTGCGTGAGAGTTCCAAACACCAAGTCTTCCGGCGGCGTCAAAAACACCGGTTTGATGCAGGCACACAATGGGCATGAATACACCAAGAAGCATCAACAGGCGAGCATTGTAGCCATGATACAGGATGGCGTGCAGGGCACCAAGAAAGGTAATGGGATCGTGCAAGAGCTGAACGCATACTACGGCAATCCGTACGCTGCTGCGCGCGCGTACAACAGTGGATACATCCCGAGCAGCGGCGACCTTTCGGAGGCGGCAGGTGCCACGGCTTGCTATGTTTCGGACATTGCGAATCGATTGACGGGTTGGGTGAAGGCAACATCCACTTGTTCGGAATCAGGACATTGAGAGATCGACAGTAACTTGCGTGTGTAATGTATAAATATGACAAAGCAATTGGAAGTCTGCCAGGATGGGTCGAATATTGATTGCATTGCGATGTAGGAATGCATTGCAAATGTAGGCCGAGCCACATTCCTCTGCCGCCAACTCGGGCCAGAGCACAAGCCAGAGCACAAGCCAACTTGTCAAGCGATGGCATTGATCCTTGAAGCAGCTATGGGGTGGCTCTTACGCTGCACAAAGGCGGGCGATACTCCATTCGAATTGGACTTGGAGCATGCAAAATCAATACGGTTCATTGCAAGCACATGGAGCCCGATCCCAGGATCGCAGTGCAAGATGGTGCTGACCTCCCGAAGTAAGGTAAGTGGATACATTCTCTACGTTCCCGTCTGCAATGTTGTGAGCCGAGCACTCGGGTCGGAGACGACTATGCTGGACAACATGCCTACCCTACTTTCAACACTCTCGCGTTTCGCAAGTGAACTTTTCCGGACACACTGCGCGGCCATGATGGGAAAGTGTGCTGCTGGGCTGCTGGCGTTGTCGCTGGCTTCGCAAGCTTACGCGCAAGCCTATGGAAATGGTAAGCAAGACGATGCCATTCTGTGGCGGTCACTGATGGGGAAACTTAGCATCCGTTGTGACTATCGAAGTCTATCAGTCTTGCGGCAACCCGTCCTTGACCAAGACGCTTTTTCCTCCCCTCTACTCCAGCAATTCCTCCATCGCTGCGCCCAGTACATACACGTACTATGTCACCTCGACTACAGTCCCACCGTACGACCGTACTCTGACTGCGCGATACACATCAACGACCATTCCTCCTAGTGGCACCAATCCGGGCACCGTGAGTTGCTCAGCCATGGCCACACAAGTCCACCTCAACAAGTGCTGATCTTTGGTCAAAGGTCATTATCGTTGAGCCCACACCTGGACGATATGTCACCACTACCACGACTCCGCCATACGACCGCACCTTGACTGCGCCATACACCGCGACCACGATAGAGCCAAGCGGAACAGCTCCAGGAACAGTAAGCCGTGCCATGGACTCCACGCTGAGTTGCACTCACATGCGTGGATAGGTGATCATTGTCAATCCGCCGCCGGCAAGATACGTTACTCGGACAGTACCGTACACAGGCTCTACGCCCATCACTGGGCCAGTCACTGTGACCACAATCTTTCCAAGTATGACTACCAGCAGCAATGCACAACGAGTATGCTAACCTCTGTAGGTGGTACTCTCCCTGGAACCTACGATGTGGCCACGCCCGGCCTCTCGAGCAGCTCAGCTCCCAGTGCGTCGCCTTCGCTCTACCCACCTGGATTGCCCAACTGTTCTCATACTTGTGTCGACTACGATTTTGACGGATGCTCTATCAATGACCCTGCTTGTATCTGCGCCAACCCAGAACTTGTGCGTAGGTATTCATGCTGCGTAGCCGAGCAATGCGATGGACCAGATCAAGACAGTACGTTCGCTCTTTCTTCTCCCCCTTGGAGCGTCAAAGTTCGCTAACAGTAGGATCCTCAGGCGTGGTTGACTTCGCTGCCAACTTCTGTGCCGCATATGGCATCACTAATCTTCCTACAAATGCCACTCAAGGATGCAATCCTATTGTCTACCCACCTGGACTGCCCAACTGCACTCACACGTGTGTTAACTACGACTTCGATGGTTGTTCTATTGACGATCCGGCTTGTATTTGCTCCAATCCCGAGCTTGTACGAAGGTACTCATGCTGCGTGAGCGAACAATGCGACGGAGTAGATCAAGAAAGTATGGTCGCACCCCTCCTCACAACCAGTACCCGCTGATCAATCAATAGGTGTTGTCGACTCTGCTGCCAACTTCTGTGCGGCGTATGGGATCACTGACCTCCCCACGAACGCTGCGGAAGGATGCTATCCATCCTCTACGCCTCCGTCAAGTGTGATTACAACCAGTGCGCCGAGCTCGACTCCACTTCCGCTTGGATATGTGACTAGCACGACATATGGAGAGTATGGCAGCAGGACTACAATTACAACCATTCCGTACTCAGGAACAGTTTCGGGCACTGTGATCATCGGAATCGGAATCACATACACGACAGTCAGGTGTGCCCCAGCGATTGATCAGACACCGTGCTAACACGAGTAGACTACTACAAGCCAACCCTCAATCGACCCAACCCCGGCGCCGCCTGGCACGGTCTACGCAACAACCTACGGAGATTATTCGGGCACCACTACATTAACAGTGATCCCATACAGCGGAACAGTATCAGGCACAATTTCAATCGGCGTCCCGATCACTCGTACAACGACAGTCAGTCAGAAGGTCAGATGGTGAGTAAGGCCGGGGCTAACCTGATGGCAGACAACAAGTTCAAGCGAGTCTCCAACGCCGGCGCCGCCAGGCACAGTCTACGTAACCACTTACGGAGACTTCTTTGACACCACTACCTTGACAGTGATTTCTTATAGCGGAACAGTATCGGGGACAATCTCGATCGGTATCCCGATCACTCGTACAACAACAGTATGTCGCTAGCTCGGAAAGCATCCGCGTGAGACTAACACGTGAATAGACTACAACGTCAAGCGAGTCACCAACGCCACCTTCATACACTCCGCCAGTTGTCGCGACGACGGTATCATAATGCCATGACATCTTCGGGGAGATGCGATTTGCTGACCCTCGTGCAGCTTACCACTTCGTCCGATTCATCATCTCTGTCAAGCAGCAGCTCTTCAGCTTCGAGCTCGATTTCATCAGAGTCCAGCTCGGTGTCCAGCTCTTTATCGAGCGCCTCTTCTTCTGAATCTTCGAGCGAATCTTCTTCGAGCTCTTCATCAAGCTCCTCATCGAGCTCTTCGTCTAGCGAATCGTCTACTGCATCAAGCGAATCTTCCTCAAGTTCGTCAGCACTCCCTACAACCACAACATCGACAACTACGACAAGCAGTCTCAGCGAAAGTAGCTCAACTCCGCCGGCAGCCCCAACTTGCGCCTTTGCCAATGGCCCAAGGTCCTATGGCGGCAGCGATGTTTACAATGTGCAGTGCGGCTCAGACACGACTGGGCTTCGATTCGGCGGCATTTACACCACGGCTGCTGGGGAACTTTCTTTCGAGCAGTGCTACATCCAGTGTGATGGGACTGCTGGCTGCCAAGGCTTTGTCTGGCTCGGTCCAACTGACTCTTTCGGTAACGGAGTAGGTGACTGCTACTTCAAAGGCACTGGCGTTTTTGGCGAAGGTATTGCATTCGATGGGCCATTCGATTCGAGGAAGGTCGCTGCGATCAAGGTCGATCAGCTTACCGTGATACCGCCCTTCACAACTACGTATGTATAACTTCCGGCTCACAATGTTCTGAATGCTGACTGCTTGGCAGCACAACTACGTATGCTGGCTTCTTTCCATATTGCTATGACTTGCTAATGATCCGCTAGCACGACCACATCTCAGCCGGATACGACCACGTATGTATCCCATTGGCTATGATGCTGACCTTCGCTGACCTCTTGAATAGCACGACAACGTACGCCGCAAACATGTGATGCCGCCGCTTCAGCTCGCTGACCTCTTTCTAGCACAACTAGCTCTTTCCCAGATACCACGTATGTACTGCCTGCAATGGAAGAGCCGAGGTGATCTTGCTGACTTGTCAACAGAACGACCACGTATGATGCAGAAACGTCACTCTCTCTCGCCACTGCTGACTTTGAACAGCACGACCACACCATCCCCGACCACTACGTAAGTATGAAATTTCAACCGATGGCACACCTGGCTGACAATTGAATAGCACGACGTTCGTAGCGAACATTTCTTGAGTAGGGTCGATCTCTTGCTAACAGTCGCAGAACGACTACTCCTCTCCCAGATACTACGTAAGCCCTCCACCTCTTCGGAATACTGAGCTCAACTGACTTTTCGATAGCACAACCACGTACGCAGAAGACGTTTCCTTTGTGAATGGCGCCGGTTGCTAACCAGATCGCAGCACCACTACGCCGTTGCCAGACACAACGTATGTATTGGTCTTCTTGCTAGTGCGGTGCTCTACTAACTTCTCTCTTCACAGGACGACTACGTATGCAGTGTTACTGGCATGAAGGCCGTTGATGCTAATTATCTCGCAGCACGACTACTCCATTACTGCCGACAACGTATGTATTCTCACCCCTCTTACAATGGATTATGCTGACTTTCTACAGTACAACTACGTGCGTACCTGTATCTTTGCTTGAATCCTTTAATTATCCTGACCGTTTTGTAGCACGACTACTCCATTGCCGCCGACAACGTATGTATTCCCGTTCCCCTTTTGATGGTCTATGCTGACTTTCTATAGCACAACTACGTACGCATCTGCATCTCTGCTAATGAAGTCGCATGTTGCTAACCTTTGTATAGTACGACTACACCTTTGCCGCCGACAACGTATGTATTCCCAATGCCTTTATAATGAAAAGCATACTAACTCTCTATAGCACAACTACGTGCGCACCTATGTCTTTGCTTGAATTCTTGAAATATATTAACCTTTTGCAGCACGACTACACCTTTACCGCCGACAACGTATGTATTCCCAATGCCTTTATAATGAAAAGCATGCTGACTTTCTACAGTACAACTACGTGCGCATCTGCATCTCTGCTTGTAAACTCGAATGTTGCTGACCTATGGACAGCACGACTACTCCGCTGCCTCCTACCACCACTACTGTGAGACTTCCATCCTTGTAGTGTATTGCATCTGCTGACCTTGGACCAAAGACTACTACAAGCACAACAAGAACCACTACAAGCACGACTACTACGGTACGTATCCGCACTCCGCGTTGCAAAGTCCATCTGGCCTCGCTTTCTTGGCACTCGATGCAGCCATCGAGCATTTCTCCTGCTCGCAATCGAGAGCTGCTCTGCGTGCTCTTGGCTCTTATCGATATCCCAACTACTTTGTTGCCCAGCAGCGAACGTGAATCCCCTCTTGCTCCCTGTGGAACCTTTGCGCGGTTTCAGCAAAGCCAGTGGCGGCATTGCGCTTTCCCTTCCCTAGTGACGAGACATGACCTACATGACTTTGCTCGCGGAACTCATCTTCATGTTTGCTGACACATGTGCCCTTTAGACCAGTACTACGAGGACGACGACAACTTCTTCCACGATCATCTCTTCACCGCCACCGCCTAGTAAGCCCACGTTGCAAATGGCAATGTGTCTAGAAGACTGACGTAGAACAGGTTACGCACCACCATCTTCGAGCTACACTACAACCAGCGTCTCCTTGCCGTCTGCGACACCTCTTCCATGCATTCGTCAAGGCTATCTTGTCCAGAACAGAGCTTGGTACACTGTCGAGATGTCTACTGGTGTCCTCACTGAGGCAGGTACTATTGCATGGGACGCGAACGTTCAGGCTATCGGCTTCAACCGTTGCGATGGACTGATCTATGGAACCGACTCTATCAACCGGATCATTCGCTTTGGCGCGGACCTCGTCCCGCAGCAGGTGCTTCCAGGAACCTACAGAACCTTCCAGACCGGCGATGTCGATCAGAATTGCCAGTATTGGGGTCTGCGGACTTCGGGACTGTGAGTCGATAGTGATACTTTATCTTGACATGCAGTGGCTGACCGATCTTGATAGCAACAATAATGCCGCCGGTTACTGGATACACATCAACCTCGACAATGGCACAAGCAGTTACGGCAGTATCGTCGGATCCGGCCAATTCACTACTGGAGGTTTCACAGGCGGCGAAAACCCGTATGAGCCCCAGTACTTCTTCGCTGATTGGGCATATGTGCCGTACGCCGGGGATGACTACCTTTGGGGTAAGCATGCAAGCCTTTTTTTGGTTTTGAAACCGTATCAGAGCGCGATTGCTGACTGTGACTAGGCGTTGGTGTCGATCAAACCACCAAATTTGCCTACCTCTACCGATTCACCAAATCCACCCTGACCTTGGACAACGTCTTTTCGTTCGGCGACATTGGTATCACGAACGATCGGGAGGGCACCAACCGTGTCAACTTTGGCGCCGTCTATGCTTCTCCTGACGGCTATTTGTACGGCGCCGAGAATCTTTCGGGACGTATGTATCGCTTCCAGGTAACGGCGCCATATGGCTGGAGATACTTGGGAGCAGGAAGTAGGACTTTCCAGAATGACGGAGCGAGATGTATTGACAATACCGAGGCGATTGGATCGTATTAATGAGAGGTACTAGTAGGAGACTAGAATGTTTTAGGATTCTATTTAACGTATAGATTTAATTAGTCGGACTTCGCGTTTATATATAGAGAGGAAGTACTTCGACTTCGATAAAATTAACTCTCGTTATAGTATTCGAAGTAGTAGTATCTCTATCTAGGAGCCACTACCCGTCTAGTATAGTATACGAAGGCTCGCGTCTCCCTACTCCTAGACTCTAGTAAGTCTAGAGTCTTTAATATCTAGTAACTATAAAATAGAATAGATAGTAATCTTATCGAAGCTAACTATTTCGTAGATAGAGCTTCCTAGTAGCTACTTCTATACTCTTTTTATAAGCTATATCTATTATAGAGTCTCTATCTTCTATAAATTTTACTTAAATAGAAGTCTTATTTAGATATAGTCTATAGATAGTTTAGAGCTTAATAAGTATAGAGCTTTAGAATATATCTAAATATAATATCTAGTCTATAAATAATCTAAAATAATATAGTAGTATAAATAGTAATAGAGCGAATTACTAGTATTTTCTTTATATTTTTAATCTTTAGTTAGGAAATAGTTATACTTACTATTATTATCTAGTAACTAGAAAATACCTATCTATCTAGTTAGTTAGAGGCCTTAATTAGTATATATATAGTACTCTTTCTACTAGAACGAGATATTATTAATTTTCGTTTAGTATATATTACTTATTATATTTTATATATCTCTACTATAGAGCTCTAATTACTACTAACTATCTCTATAGCTACTATAAATAGTTAGTCTATCTAGTATAGCTTTCTATAGCCTAATAGATTATACTATCTATAGTTACTTTCTATACTATCTAGCTATTAGATATATATAGATCTAGGTTCTATTTATTAATAGAGTTAAAGGTAGAACTATCTCTTCTTAATTATATTAGATAGTTAGATTAATAGTAGTCCTTAGATATAGATAACTATATATATATATAGAAGATAATAAATAACCTATAGTACTAGTTATAAAAGGTATCTTAGAAGATCTTAATAAGAATAATAACTAAGAGTAATCTTCTAGATAAGAATATTATTTTAATCTAAAAAGCTATAAATCCTAGAGACTATTAAAGCTTAGAATCTAGATAATCGATTACTTTCTAGAACTTACTTTAGATTTAGGAATTTCTCTAAAACCTTACTAGTACTATATAGTAGTATACTATCTATTTAATATAATAGAAAGAGTAATAGAGTATATAAACAAGATATAGTATAAGAAAGAAAAGAAGAAGAAGAAGAAGAAGAAAGAAGAATAGAAGTATATAGTTACTTAAGTAGAAAGAATAGTAAAGAATAAAGATACCTTACTAAGAGCTATAAAGAGAACTATTATAGAACTCCTTAGAGCTCTTAAAGTAATAAAATACTAAGAAGCTAATAAGATTAGAAGTATTATATAGGAGATAATATAGTAAATATAAAAGACCTAGAGCCTAGATCTAAAGATCTATATAGAAATAGTAATAAAGGTCTACTAATAAGATAGCTCTCCTTAAGTATCCTTATACTAGCCTAACTATATTATCTTATATATAGATAATAAAGAAGAAAAAGAGAGAATTAGCTATCTTATAAATAAAGAGCTAGTTACTTAAATTAGGAATAAAGTAGTAGTAGTAGTAGTAGTAGTAGTAGTAGTAGTAGTAGTAGTAGTAGTAGTAGTAGTAGTAGTAGTAGTAGTAGTAGTAGTAGTAGTAGTAGTAAGAGCTAGTAAAATAGAAGTAGTTATTAGAAATAGACTCTCTCTACCTAGTTGTCTCTTGGTATTGTCTAGGCTAGCTAGCCTAATTAGGCCTAGCTTAGGGGCAATTCTCCTTTATCTTTATATTTATAGTCTTAGATAGACCTTTATCCTTTTTATCTACTACGAATTAGGTCCCTTAGTATGCCTACTCTCCTCCGCCTACGTAATAATGTTTAATAGGTTATAAGCCCGGGTTAGCTATTGTACGTCTATAGGTTTAAAGGCAAAGGAAAAACTAGAGGGAAGTAGCTACAAGTTTAGTACTTAGTCTATAATACTTAAGAGACCG
>LFZO01000609.1:0-26056 GCA_001578225.1 Pseudocercospora musae
AAATGTAACTAGTAATATATACTAAACGAAGGTTAATAATGTCTCTCCCTAGTAGGAAGAGGGCTATATATACTAATCGAGGCCCCTACCTAACTCGGTAGTCAAGTGTGTCCTAGTTGCTAGCTAATACTATCCTTACTTAGTATCTAGTTATATAACCTATACTACTAGAAATTGGATTTCCTATATTAGTTTCTATACTTAGGTATTCTTTGTAGGCTACCTTATATACGGTATAAGGAGTAGTTTATGTTAGATACCTAGCCTTTAGAACTAGTATTAGTACCCCTAGGGTAAAAGCTAGGGCCTAGGGAGCAAATCTAGGACTATACTCCCCTAAGGGCTATAGGCTATAGGGTATACTAAGTGCTTTATCCTCTGCATTCCCTCCTCCTTTAAGTAGTTATTAAAACCTCTTCTTTAGTTATTCCTCCCTTCTCTTTAGGACAATTAGTTCTAGGTTACTACGCTAGTTCCTTATCCCTAGGATAGATTCCCTCCCTAGAAAGGTTAGCCTATCGACTCGGTATTAGTTCCTATACTAGTTATAGCCGCGCTAGGCTCGATAGGTAGTCTAGACAGTTTTCTAAATAGCTAGTCGCCTTGGAGCTAGACTCCTTTTACCCGGGCGCCTTGAAAGTGCCTCCCTAGATAGCGCTATAGTTAGGAGAGATTTGGCTCTATCGACGACGACAACGTCGCCGCCTCTAGGTTCGTAGCTAGTACCGCGTATAGGTACTCTCCTTTGCTAGCCTTTAGTTATATATAGGTTAAGTCCTAGCGTTTTAGCGCGGCCTAGGTCGTATACCTACTAGCGAGGCCTATATGTCCCTTATATAGCTAGTAAAGGAAGAGCCGAGCGCTAATAACCTATCTAGGGAGTTTGTAACCTCTCGTAAGAGCGCTTTAGTACCTAGTAGGCCCCTTTTAGATCGAGACGACCTATATACTTACTTAGTACGAGTCGAGCCTTAGGTTAGGAGTTCTAGTTATCCTAAGTTAGCCTATTCTAGGGCTATTCGTACTTCGTTAAGCGAGGAGTTAGCTAGATATACCTAAATGAATTCGATAGAGTCTAAGTCTCCTCTAATTTATCTATATAACCTCCCTTTGCCCTATTTAGGCCTATCTTGCGTCTACTACGCCTTGCCTAGGTACGTATTACTAAATATTAAGGGCGCTAGGCCTATAGTAGAAGAGGGGAGTACATTTAGTACTAGAAGGGCTCGTATCTATACTATATTACTATACTATAGTAGAGTATATCCTATTTACGTAAGGGATAGATACTACCTTATACTTACGTTCCTTCGGGGCCTCTTCTAGTCCTCTATCTACCTAGCGAACGCCTTGAGAGCCGCCTTGCTTAGGTACTCTACCGGTTCCTAGATATTCTCCTCCTCCCTATATCCCTTCTAGGATATAAGGTATTCCTACTTTCCCTCGGGTCCCCTTTTCCTCTAGATAATCCTCTAGACCTTATATATATCTAGGTCGGTCGTCCGTACCTCGGGAGGATCCTTCTAGTCCCTCTAGGTTACTTCTAGCTCGAGATAGTCTTCGAGGAGAGATATATAGAACGTAGGATATATATTGAAGCCCTTAGGTAGCTTAAGGCGATACGCTATATTATTAACTATCCTCTATACTCGGAAGGGCCCTATATACTTATAGTCTAGCTTCTTCGACTAGTAGACTATATCGAGGAATCTCGTATTAAGGTATACCTAGTCGCCGACGGTATAGGTTTTAGGCTTCTATCCTTTATCGTACTATCGGGCCTAATATTCCTTCGCCTTCTCTAGCCGAGCCTTTAGGCTATCTCGAATGTCCTTTACTCTAGCTATAAGCGCCTTAGCTCGAGGCGCCTTCCCCTCTATCTAGGGCATTTCGGGCTATCTAGTATAGAGCGGATCCTAGACGTTATACGTCTAGAAGGGCATTATCCCTATTACTATATACTAACTATCGTTGTATACAAACTCGGCTAGGCTTAGGAGGCGTACCTAGTCGTCCTACTCGAAGTTATAGTAAATACGTAGATACTATTCTATCGTCTAGTTCTAGCGCTTAGTTTAACTATCTATCTAGGGATAGTAGATAGTACTAAGGCCCCTATAGACCCCTATATAGTAGTAGAGGCTACTCTAGAACTTAGATATAAGGATCGGCCCCCGATCGGACGTAATAGACTATAGGATACTATATAGATAGACTACCTCCCTTTAGAAGATATCTACTAGCCCTTTAGTAGTAATCTCCTTCTAATATAGGACATAATAGGCTATCTTAGAGTATCTATCGACTATAACGAGGACGCTATCGTAGGTCTAGCCTAGAATAGTACTTAGAGGTAGATTAGTAACAAAGTCGAGCGTTAGATCCTCCTATAGCGCCTTAGAGGATTTCTTAGTATATAGTACCCTATAGAGTAAGTACCTCTATAGCTTTGCTTAGGTATATACCTTATAGCTATATATGTAATCCTTAATATAGTGCCTTACTTTAGGCTAGTAGTATCCTCTCTATACTAGCTATAGGTCCTTTCGAACCTAAAGTGCCCTAATATAGGATTATCGTAGTAGAGCTAGAGTATCTCTAGGTAGAGTAGGCCCGCTAGCTATAGCTATTATAACTCGCCTCTACTCTAGAGAGCTACCCTAATCCTAATCGCCTTAGCGTCGGCCCCTAGTACTACTCGAATAGTATTCGTAAGGCTATTCTATACTTCCCCGACCTTAGCTACTCTAGCGAGGTAGACGAAGGGTCTACCGTATCCTTCCGGTCCTCGTTAGACCGAGGCGACCCTTATCGACCTATCCTAGGGCTCCTCGCCTACGAGTTGCCTCTATAACCTCTCGAGTAGAGTATAGGAGTCCGCTTCGCTTACCTAGCGACTAGAATAATTAATATCTATATAGTTAGGACGCCTACTAGCCCTATTAGCTATCCCGTTTTCTCTTCCTAAGTAGTACGAGATATAGAAATCGAATATAGCAAGCTATTCGACCTAGCGAACCTAACGTCTCGTAAGCTCCTTAGTCGTTATAAACCATTTAAGGTTATTATAGTCTATAACGACCTCTACTTAATACCTCGCGCCTTCTAAGTAGTACTACTAGTACTTAAAGTACTCGACTATCCCTAGTATCTCGCTATCGTAGATATCGTAAATCCTTTCTATACTATTTATCTTCTACGAGAAGAAGGCTACTAGGAACTAGTATATCTTACCTTCGTACTTATACTATTGTATTATAACGCCCAATATAGTATAGGTCGAGGTATCCGTTTCGATCCTAATTAGTTAGGATAGATCGAAGTACTTTAGTACTAGGGCTATATAGAACGCCTCCTTAAGCTAGTTAAATACTAACTTCGCTTCTCTATCTAAGATAAGCTACTACAACTCTTCCTTATATTGCCTTCGCCTATCCTTAGCTATATTAGGCCCCCGTTTCGTTAAGCGATTTAGCGGAGCTACTATCTAGGAGAAGTACCTAATAAAACGCCGATAGTAGTTAGCGAACCTAATAAAGATATATATATCCCTTACGCTCCTTAGCTTAGGCTACTCTTTAATCGTTACGATCCTCTCTAGCTCTATCTCGATCCTATTTAGAGTAATTATATAGCCGAGGAACCTAATCTAGTCCCTATTAAACTTATACTTACTAAGCTTCGTATATAGCTTATAGCGTTAGAGCCTCTCGAGGATAGTAGTAATATACCGGATATATTCCTCTAGGTTCTAGGAGTATATTAGAATATTATCTAGATAGACGATATAAATCGTATCTACTAGGTCTAACAAGGCGCTTAGGATATAGCTCTAGAATACTACTAGGGCATTTGTAAGCCTAAATAGTATAATAGTATATTCGAAGTATCTATATCTTATATAGAAAGTAGTCTTCTACTCGTCCCCTTACTTAATATAGATCCTATAGTAGGTATTCCGAATATCGAGCTTCGTAAAGATCCGAATATTAGTAAGACGGTCTAAGGACTCCTATATAAGGGGCAAGGGATATCGATTCTTTACTATAATAGCGTTTAAATCCTAGTAGTCGACGCATAATCGTAGACTACTATCCTTCTTCTTAGTAAAGAGGATACTAGTATCCGCTAGGGACTTTAATAGATAGATCTAGCCCTTCTCGAGGTATTTATCGAGATATTTCCTTAGGACTACTAACTTAGCCTCTAAGAGGTTATATAGCGGATTGTAAGGAGGAGTCTTACTCTCTACTAAGTCGATAGACAATTTATATAGGTCGTAATCGGGAAGTAGGGACGCGTCTCCTTCTTCGAATATCCTATAGAGGTATTTATACTCCGGTAGGAGGCTATTCGGATCGTCTTATTCTATCTTAACTATCGATATTATAAAGAGATACGTATCCTTATCTAATATAGCCTTCGAGAAGTCGGAAGGGCCCGATATAGCGTAGGCGCTCTATTTACGAGTCCCCTTTCTCTTCTAGATAGCCGTTTTAGCTATAAAGTTAATCGAAGGGTTCTACTATTCTAACTAGGGCATGCTTAGTACAATGTTAAAGCTATAGATCCTTCCGATAGCGAAATTGTCTATATAGCCCTACTACTAACTACTTATATCCGATACTTCGTAGGGTATATAGTATTTACTACTTATAGCTAGCGACTAGCTATTAAGGATCTTATACTACTTAGCGTCTATATTACTTAGGATAAGGCTAGCCTCTTTAGCTACTATACTATCTAAGATATTAGCCTAGGAGCTATAATCGATAAGTCCTCTAAGCGTATAGGAGTTCTCGTCCTATTATAGCTTAACGTCTAGTTAGATTAACTAAAACTAGTCCCGGTTAATCCGTCTTAGTCTACTAGGCTCCGCGCTCCTCCTTTATTCCTTAGTATAAACAACCTAGTCTACTATAGCTAGGAGAGCTACTAGGCGGATTTATCTTTTCCCGATTCTAGATTATAGATAGAGTATTAAGGCCTCTTATAGCCTATCTTACTATAGTACTAGTACTAGGGGACTTCTTTGTCCTTCTCGGACCTATTTAGGGTATTCTAGCGCCTCTATAGGGAGCTTCGGCCCTTCCCTCCTCGGCTACGGCCTCCCGAGCTCCTAGGTAGCTTATGCGATACCGAGCTAGTAGTACTATTATCCGAGTCGAAGTAGCCGCGCTTCTTATTACCCTAGTCTTTGTCCCTACGGGACCTATGCTTATTCTCTAGCGAGTAGTAGTAGGTATTCGCTACTTCTTCTACCTTAATTAGGATCTAGAATCGCTATTAGCCTACCTCGATATAGTAGCGGATCCTCTTGTCTATAGCTACTACGAAGTCGTATATTATATAGTCCTAACGATCCTCTTCGACCTTATCCTACTAGATCTTTATATAGTCTAGTAGCTTAGATAGGATACGGTTCCCCTAGTTAGCCTACTTTAGCCTATCTACTTTATCTTTTCCTAGGTATACTCCTCTAGGTCCGAATACCCGGTATATCGCTTCTATTTAACTTACTACTCCCTTTCTATCTATTCCTTAGCTAAGTCTACCTTTATTTCCTCTATAGAATAGATATAAGGGGCCTACCTAAAGATACGGTTATAGTTAGTAACCTATTAGTCGTAGTCTACGCGCCCCTTATCCTCGAATATATAGAGGTTCCTCGCCTTAGGGATAGCCGATCCTGTAGGTATAGAGGGTAGTCTAGTAGGAGTTACGTTTAGTTAGATACCTCCTTAGTCCGTAAGGAGGGAGGCTTCCTAAGCTATATCGGCTATCCTTTTCCTAAGGTAGGCTAATTCGAGGCGCTACTCGGCCTATTTAGCCTATTCTTCCTTACGCTAGAGCTAGACCGCTAGGGCCTCGTCGTCTAGGTCTCCTTTAGTATTACCCTATTCCTCGTCGCTATCGATAGTGTCTCCTAGCGAGTCGTTAGCTAGGATAGAGGAATTATTATCCTATTTAGTATTAGGAAATGTTTCCTAGTTATTATCCTAGCTAACTAGGTTCGATACTAAGGCCTTTACTTTCTTCTATACTATTTTGAGTACTACGTAGTATACTTTAGAGGAGCAATTCGTATATAAAAGAGGTATATAATACATAGTATATAGTACTCGATTAGAACTACTCGAATTGCTAAAGGAGAAAGGGAAGAGAGGTATCTAGGGAGAAGATATATACCTATAGGCTAAGATAGGCTACCCCGGCCCCTCTTAGCCTATTTCGATCCTAGATAGGCTAACTAGACCCGACTAGGCTTATAATCGTAATACTAATCCTATTTCTAAGTCTATCCTTATTCTATATTCCTATATATTCTATTAGATTCCTATAGTACTAAATACTAGGTCTAGGATCTAGTAGCTCTTAGGAGTCTCCTATATAATTATGCCTAGCTCTAGGAGTAGGTTAAGGTAGGCCTTTTCTATAATTGTAATAAGGTAGTCTACTATCTAATATTAGTTCTAGGTATTATTCCCTCCCTACTTAGGATAGTATAGGTTAAAGTTACCTAGTAGTATAGTCTATTCCTCCTCTTTTCCCTAGGTTATATCTTCTATTAGTAGGAGGGTACCTAGGGTATAGTCTATAGTAGGGCTAGAAGGGTTATAGTAGTTTAGGATATTAATCTATCTATCTCCTATAAGGAGTCTAACTATAATTATATTTCTAGAGTATTCTTTTATACTCTATATTTGTATACTTATCTCCTTAGAGATGTATATAGTAACCCTTAGGTATACTACTCCTAGGAGTATAGTATAGTATCCTAGGTATACTATAGTATTCCTATTATAGGGGTTAATCTATAGCTCTTGGATTGCTACTACTTAGTAGTTCTTTAGATCTAGCTATTAGAGGAATAGGATTTAGATCTTGTCTACGCTATAGTTAGTATTGTACTATAGGATAGTAAGTTTCCCTTTACTACTATTTATCCTAGGTATTCTAGTACGCCTATATATCTTCTATAGCTTCCTAGCTCTAGCTCTAGCTTAGCTACCCTTCTTAGTCTATAACTAGGGGGAATAGGGAGGAGATTTTGTTATTCTATACTCTACCTACTAGGATAGTAGAGTTCGTACCTACTAGTCTCCCTAGTAGTTTTCTTAGCCTATCTTTAGTTTCTAGGTCTAGGTTTGTATTCCTAGTAGCTTTTCTCTTAGACCTATTTATTATCTATCCTTCTAGGTCCTTAGGGTCTTTTAGGTAAGTTAGGTAGCTCTAGCTTCTAGTTACTTAGTCTCTAAATGCCCTCGCTTTTACTATCGCTACTTGTTTTACTTTGTATAATACTAACTATACTATATAGATATCTTAGTAGTTACTATATTTCCTTAGTATTCCTTAATATTCGTTTATCCTATATAGTCCTATACATTTTCTATATACTTGTTCGGCTCTATAGTACTTTGCAATATACCTAAATTGTCTATATTTAAGGCATTGTATAGGTCTCTACTTTGGATTACACTCCTCTATAGTAAGGAGGATGCCTTAGGATACTAGGCCTTTCTATATAATTTCCCTTACCTAAGCTAGGCTCTATATATTTAGGATAATAGAGGAGTATATCTTACCTTCTATAACCTTTCGACTTTTTAGCTAGGCTATCTAGGATATCTTAAGGTTTAGGTAGAGTCTTCTATTCTCTTCCTAGATCTTATAGGCGTAGCTTAGGTCCTTAGGATTGAATCCTATAGTCCTAAAGCTATAGACTAGTATCTAGTATATTAGAGCCTCTACTATAGTACTAGGGAGTATCTTCTATATCTACCCTAGTTCGCTTATTAGCTTGTCTTTAGTAGGTTTAGATACTATAAAGATCCTTAGATTACTATTCTTAAGTTTCTTAATAGCGATTACCCCTAGGTCTTTAAGTCCCTATAGTATCTCTTAGTTAGTAAGGCCCTTTATTTTTTCTTACTCTTCCTTATAACTAACTCTTACTATAATTATATAACTTTCTAGGGGGATTCTCTATATACTTAGCGTAGCTAGCTAGCCTTAGGAGGTAGCCTATACCTATGTTTTTAGTTCGGGTGTTTTTATAGCGGTTTAGAGGTTCTATATATAGGTTTAGAGGACGTTAGTACTAAGTAGTATTAGTATCCTTTAGCTAGTATAGGAGCTATATCTAGGCCTACTAGAGGAGGGAGAGGAGGGATAGGAAATCTAGGGCTTAGGGAGCGTCTAGTACCTTTTAGATATCGTCTATAAGGGTTTAGAGGTTCTTTTGTATATTTCTATTCGTTTTTAGCTAGTTAGGCTAGTCTTTCGAGCCTTTAGGGCCTAGTATAGATACCGGTTGTCCCTTAGTCTAGCTCTAGGATAGAGGCTAGATCCCTTCCCTCTTTACCTTTCCTCGGTTCTACTATCGCTATACTATTCCTAGAGAGGTATACTAGTGTCTCCTATACTTATAGGCGCTCGCGCCTTAGCTTAGGAGTTAGACATGTTTTCAAAGGTACTAGCTCTTATAACTATAATATATATAAACTTATAATAAGTAGGAGATTCTTATAGTAATAGTACTTATTTAGCCTATATATAATTAATTAATATAATAAGTTAGTTATAGAATACTAAGAGCGGTAGGCAACTAGCGTTTAAATACATTTATTCGAATCTCTAACTTAGAGCTTTCTATATACTAGTAGCGACTAGTTACATTACTCGAAATCTTCGAAGTCTACCTCTTATTCGCTATCTTCCTTATTATCTTCCTTAAATATATCCTTACTATTATAATACACTTCCGATACGTTCTTAATTATCGATAGTAAGGTATTCTAAGCCTATTCTATCTATTAGGACTCTTCCGGGTCGAGCGCTAGTATATTCTAGGCCGCTCTAGTAGTATATTCGAATTCGGCTAGATCGTATAGAATATCGACTCTATTAATATTATATCTAGTATAAGCGAAGAGTCTACGCGCCCTATAGCCTTTATACTTATATAGATACTATAGTAAGTAATCTTAGAACCTATAGAGCTTCGGAAGCTAATCTCTATATTTTTTAATAACCTTCTTTAGTAGATTAAAGCTCCTTTAATAGGGTTTAGATCTAGCGAGTATAGTAGTAAGTACTCGAGTTAATAGCTAGCTTCTAGTATTAGCTCCTTTATCCTTCTACTATAGTAGATACTAGTATTGTCTATTACAAAGATTATCTATAGACTATCTTTAAGGTATAGTAATACCTAATCTTCGAGCTAGGTTTAAAAGCGCTCTACGTTAATCGATCCTTAGTAAATATACGTATAGGATAGATATCTATATACTATAAAAGCTAGTAAAACTAACTATCTAAGTTCTCGCTTAGTATACTATATATTAACGTAGATTATGCCTCTTAGAGACTATCTATACTTCTACTAACCTATCTTCTAATTACTAGTAGTCTTATCGATAAATACGAGTCTATCTACTAGCTATTAAGCGTACCTAATTATCTATAGAGCCCTTAAGAACAGATTACGCTCCTTTGCCTTAACTTTAACCTCTATTTACGGAAGACCTATCTCTTTCTTTAGTACCTTCGAGAGTAACGCCGGCCTTATAACTATACTACTACTATTCTTACTTTCTAGCCTTAATCGAGGAAATTTATCTTAAAGAGCTTATATTATTTCCATAAAATAGGTATCTAGCCTATCGTTAAGATATCTACGTAAATACTCGTACTCTAAGGCTAGAAGTATTAACTTAGTACTATTCCTTCGAGTACTAGTATTAGTTATATATAACTCTCTAAATAAGCGCTACTTCGCTTAATATCGATAGACTAAGTAAATACTTAATAGTAACTTCGAGAAGATAAGGACCTACTTAGGAGTTATATCTTTACTAAAGAAATTAGCTAGTTAGCTATACTAGTCGAGATTAATACGAGCGCTCTTTACTATAGTAGACTTAGTAGATAGCTATAGTAACGATAACAATATCTTAAATTAGTCTATACTACTTAGAAACCAATAATATAATATATTAGAGGACTCTAGATATAAGAGGGAGAATAAATATTACAAAAACTACTAAAATAGCGGTATAGTTCCTCTCTTAGAGGTATAGGATTCTTCCTATACTAGTACTAATAGATTAAGGGTAAGCTATAGTATTTAAGTAAATATTTATATTTAGAATATTTATAATTAATTATAGTAGTCCTAAATATTTGTAAATACTTATATTTAGCTAGGTATACTATAGCGCATATATATCCTATATAAGTATACGAATTCTAGTTCTTTCTTTATATAATATAGTATCTTTAATCTAATACTAACTCTCCCCTTCTTCCCTATAGTCTATAAAATAATAAACTACGACTTTTATAGAAGGGATTACATCCCTTAAGAAATAAACAATCTTCTTATTAATTACTACTAAAATTAAATAACTATTATCTAATCTACTATTTAAACTACTACTAGAAACTAACTAACTATCTAAACTAGTAAAATATTTATTCTTTTTGCCCTTTTACATACTAATTCTAAGTATTTACTTGAATATTCTGAATTGAATATTCACCGATTTGATTTGAGGATCCAGAATCGATTATTTAGGAATCAACTACTATGTGCCTAGGACTATAAGACTATGCAGTTCCAAGGCTGTGCAGTTCCAAGGCTGTCGAGGCTGTGTGATGGTGGAATGTGGATTGGGCAATTTGCTTATTGGGCCTAGACTTTTGTAGAATCGCTTGATGTAACTGATGTATTCGAGAAGGACTATCTACGAGGAAGTCCGAAATAAGGTGCGGCAGTTACAGCCTTAGGCATCGTGCACGTGATAGAGACAAACACACACTTCAAGTGAATCTTCCACAAATGTAGACAACACTTCTTCTTCTCACACGCCATCCTGTACTCCGACTATCGAAAGCTCGCTACAGGCATCTGCTGGAAACTCTCCGTGCCGGCGGTCAGTATTTCAGGACGCACTCAGACAGGATGGCGCGCAGCCCTCTACAGACAACTCCTGAAAGAGCTAGGAATATTGGAATAGCAGGGGCCCGCCATGATCGGAGACATCACATATTGTGGCTCCAATGACTCTCGAAGCGTCGGCGAAAGGCTGGCTAGAAACATGACTTTTCGTCTCATGGGGCCGCACGCCTGACTTGCCATGCTTGATACTCATGAGCTACTTCGTTCAATAGTCCCATGATGGACCAGCAGGGAGTATCATAATGGGAATGGTGACCTATTCAAAGGCAATCATGATCCCCGCCTCTCTGACCTGATATGGCTCCGGGTGGTGAAAGAACATGAGCACCACATGTCCGTACTTTCCTTTCGGGGAACAAAGCCTGAGGAAAGTCGTAATTATACCTTGGCGAACAGTCATTTCGAATGCTTTGTTGCTTTTTCTGCGGTCTAGCCAGCTCCAGCTACAATATGGAAGACGAACTTATTTGTCTGTCAGCTAACAAACAGCGGAGCACATCCGGTATGGCAGAGCAGACAGGAAACAGACCCAGAAGCAAGATCGACGGCACGAAGCGCAGGCGCTACGCAGATCCAACTATTCACACAAGATCATCGACCGCGAACACGATGTTCTTCGTAAGTCGACACAGACTAACATTACAGCCCTTGGGTTCCGGCTCCTGGAAGCTTTGACATAAAGAGAAATGGATGTGGTTGGCATAGGGCTCTTTTTTGGAGCATCTATTATCGCTGGCACGATCCGAGATGGCTATGTTGACTGGCTTCTACCAGCCAGAGAACAGCCTCCAGCCGATCCGCCTGTGGTTACCGTTATTCACCTCACTGTGACAGTTACGAGGAGAATCATCAGGACCACTCCAACGTTTGTGACTGTGTTCGAATCTGTTCCGACCTACATCACTCTTGCAGCAGAGCCATATCACAAAATTTGGAGCCTGTCATGGACGAATCTACTGCAGTGTTTCGGGCCCTTCTTGATGTTCCTGCTATTCGTCTTATTGATGTTCTCGTGGCTCGGCCACAATGACACGGCTGATACTGCTCCCGTAGACGGGGCTGATTCTCCTCCCCCTCCCTCGTCGCCACAGCCATCTGGAGCCAAGTCTTCGGAGCACACGATACATGAGAATCCTGACCCGCATGGGCACACTGCGCAAGGTGAACCATCAAGCGATAGCCCGTCTTCTACAGGATCCACTCGCGTCGGAACCGGTTTCTTCCGTCGAAGCAAATCAGTCCAGACTCCACAGACATACCTCTCACGACTTAGGCAACGACCCGTTCATCGGCCTCAACGAATCCCACGAAGAACCACTACTAGAGGCCAGGAACCATCCGCCGGTCCTGCGGCTGGTCAGTCTCTACAAGGCTCCGGCACGGGAAACGCTCTACGGAATGCGATTACTCTCGGAAGAGCCTCTCGCTTCACAGCTGGGACTTCTGACGGCGCGCAGGATTCTAGAACAGAGAGCGACGTTATAGGAACGTCTCGTTCGGGCGATCCAGAGGTGCCTGGCTTGATTAGAAGACATGATTTGGAGCGGTCATCCAGTGCAGCTCCAGACTCGCTACCGCCGTATGTGCCATCACGCCAACCGGATCCAGATACTTTCAAACGGCCGTACATAGTTGAGCCGCATTCATCAAGAACCTTCATCAATCGCCATCGTGCTCAATCAGGAGATGCGCTCGAGCAGGCGTCCTCTTCTGCTCCGTCCTCGTCAAGGCCGTTGCTCTCAAATCGCGATCCTGCACATCAGCATGTCCAAGGCCCTCTCGACTCCGCCGGGCCCACGACGTCAGCCGTCGACTCCGCGCGTTCTCATCCAGCATGGCCATATCGCAGCATAGGCACGCCACTATCATTCATGCCACCGCGAGTTCTGCCGCACTCTGGTGGTATTGGTAGCGCCTTGGATGCCATTAATGAAGATACGTCCGCACAAGATAGTCAACATCGATTTTCCGGTTCATACCCCGGAGCAGCGCCTGACGATGACTCCGACTTGATCGAATTCTCCGGTCTCGAGCCTGCACTGGAGGACAACCTACCTGGGCGTTCTATGGCCGGCCTTAATGCAACACAGCAGCATGGCTGGGAGACAGGTCTTTTGGGCGGCCACTTCCTTCCTGCAGATCAGGATCTGGACCTCGAAGATGGCGCATTCAATTGCACACTCGGAGATTCAGGTCGGCTCGGGAGTGCTCCTCAGGGCGGAAGGCGGTCTGAGTCTTCAGAGTTGGTTGAAGCAGATTCCAGCGATGAAGACGACGATGAGGATTTGGAGTTTGAAGACCTACTGGAAAACGGCCCATCGATTCAATCCCTTGGCCATAGAGATTGGACAAATCCTCTAGAGGAAAGAGCTTCAGAACGAATTGCAAATCTGTTGATCACAGTGCCTGACGTGCAGCAGAATGTCGACGACGAGGATACTAGTGATGCTGTTGGTTCCGCTAGTGAGGGAACCTTTGATCATGAAGACGAGCAGAACCGCGAAGGTGCAACGCAAAGCGAGCGTACCGTGCCTAGTAGAAGCTCAGGTCAACCGATTGGGCCAGGTCTAGCGACGTCGGTGACTTCTCCTATGCGAACAACGGATACAGGCGTGCCCTCATCACAGCCTGCACCGGTCACTCCACAGAGGTCAATTGCGTCCGATGAGCACGACGAGCTTTACTACTTGACGCCAGCGGCGGAACAAAGACGGGGAACAAGAGTGATGGAGATTTCCAGATCTCTTGAGGAGACTCTTTCCAATCTCGGCGGCGCTGCTGGTTCGTCTGATCTCAATGGTACTCGATCTGAAGAAGCAAATGGTCAGGAGCAGGAAGCCAATATCGCAACTATTCCTGCAAACAGCAGCGAGGCTGCGGTGACTGGACCCTTAGTAACCGAGCAAGCAGCGCCCATTGAGGCGAGAAGTCGCTCACTGTATGTCGATTTTATGGGCCAAACTGGGACGCTTCGAACCAGCGCTACAAGTTCTGAAGCACCTCCGTTCACTCTTCCAGCTGATGTGTGGAGCTCGCAGCCCTTTCTAGCTCCGACTCCAGTTTCGTCGACAACGAATAGCACCGACAGAGAGCAAGAGACATATCCGCTCCGCAGCCTCGTCATAGCTCAAGTGCAGATTCCTATGCAAGGACATACGCCTCCGAGAGTCGAAGACTTCTCTTCTCCTTCAGCGCAAGCATCACAAGACTCTTCCAGCGCGTATACACAATGGCCCCAGGAAAATCGGCACTTGCTCACGCTTCCTCATCCAGCAAAGGAGGAGGTATTCGAACCTGAGATGCCGAGTGTCCGCGATGTAGACAACAACCCTCATTTCTGGGCACCTGGGGAGAGGTCACAGGCACGCCGGCTGAGAGAGCTACCGAGTCCTGATCCGGGGCGTTTGCCAATTCATGAAAGTGCGTTAGACCACTCCTACACACCTCCTAGAGACGAAACTACAGCAACTGAAGATTTTGGCACTCCAAGCAGCCCAGAGGATGGGCTTGTCCAGCCATCAAGCACTGCGCTGGTCGATCCGTTTACTGAAGCAAGTTCGGAGCCCAGCGCTCCTCGTGAAGCTCGAGGTTCGATTGCATTCAGTGTGCCACCCTCTAGCAACCGTGCTGAGGATGATGAGACCGACGCAGAGAATGGTGGAGGCGGACTCGACGCTCAGGAGGTCTACCTGCACCAGCAAGGACTAGCACCAAGCCGGCCAGCTACTGCAGAGCCGACGACCCCTACAGAGAGAACCGTGGCAGGTAACTCTGTGACGCCCAATACTGCATCTTCTGCAGCCACTCAAATTATTACTTCACCTCACTCCGGAACCTCCACGCGAGATTGTCCCCACTGGATCAGTGGCAACTTCTGCGCAGATGAAGAATGTCGTTTAATTCATGACCCGGAAAAGCTCAAGCGCGATCGGAATGGAAAAGTTCTCTGCAGCTACTTTCTCAAAGGTAGATGTAACAAAGGCAATGGCTGTGGCAATTCTCACGACATGAGTAATCAGAACGGCAATACGACACAGCAGCCTTCTTCCACTGCACCTGTTGTACCAACACAAGCCTTACAAGCGCCACAAGTACCACAAGCAGGCGCAGGATCCAGCAGGCTCGTGCCACGGCCTGTCACTGCTGCACCCGTAGCGCCAGCACAAGCTGTCCAGGAATCGCAAGCACCACAGGCTTCTGCAGGATTCAAAAGCTCTACACAACAGCCTATCTTGAATGTGCAACCGGAGCCAGAAGCATCACAGCCAACCGGCGAACCGAGCCGGACAGCGCGAAGAAACGATGACGAACAAGTAGGTGACATTCTGGCTACTATGAGTACTGGCTTGTCGACCTCGATGTGGGCCAACGATCAACATGGTCGTCGTCGATCAAGATCCGCAAATGGCCCCTCAAATGTTCAAGCTCGGCCACGACCTGCTGACGTACAGGCACAGAGCGCAACCGGTAATCTGCGGCCTGAAGGTGCCGCTACTGGGTTTGCCACTACTTCCAATGACCAAGGAGATCACAATTCAGTGCCACAGAATGCAGCATCGAACCCGCAAGCCAATGTCACAGCTACACAGTCCGATGCTGGCTCTCATCAGAATAACGACCAGATTGTGATCAACCAAGACGCAGCTTCGAACACGCAACTTGATAGCGCCCCTGCTGAGCCTGCTACTGCTTTAGGTGATCAGGAAGGTCAAGTTGCAGCACCACACAATGCATCTCTCGGCCCACAACCACAACCACAACCAGCAAATGCATACCCGGAGCCTGTCACTGCTTCCAGTGATGATAGTGGTCGCAATGTTGGACCACAAGTCGCGACGCCACATATGCAACCTGGAAGTGCAGCCTCAAATCCAGTCATCCATCCTCATGGCCGTACAGAACCTCTGCAGAGTGTAGCCCCGGATTCGCAACCTGATAGTCCACCTCAAGAGCCCGCCACTGCTTCCAATGGCACTGAAAGTCAAAGTGCTGCAGCACAGAATACAGCTTCGAATTTGCACACTGGAAGTGCGCGCCCGGAGCAAGCCGCTGGTTCGAACAACAACAGTTCCGGAATTGCAGTGCCACGAGACCCGGAAACCGCAGCATCGAGGGTCCAACGGGATCCCGAGGAACTTGCAGTTCAACGCATGATGGCGAATATGGCCAGCGGCACGTCTCATTCCATGTGGGCCGATGAAGATACCGGGCAGCCTGATGATGCACTGGTCGTAAACCAGAAGACCCATGTAAGTTCAAATGCTCAAGGACAGCAGGCAGCGGATGCAAATGAAAACGAGACCGGCTCAAGTCAGATCGAGCAAGAACCTGCGGCTAATGTCGTTGACGACTTCCATCGAGCGATACTGCCAGAAGACGATGATAGCGCGGGAGAGGAGAGACGTTTGCTGAATGCAATCGGTGATCTCGAGAAGCTCATATCAGAAAATGAGGAATTCATCGCGCGAAATGGCAATTCTCGGAATAAGAAAACACTGGTCAAGGTGAATACGAAGCGATCTGGCCTACGGACGATGCAGGAATTTCTTAAGAAGAACAGAGATTTGTTATCGCAACTAAGACAAGGACCATTGGAGGGAACTTCCAGACAAGTCAATCAGCCCCAGCAAAACGCTGAAGCGGATGGCCCTCCCAGCGATCAGCCTAATGTCCGGCCACCGGAAGATGGCAACAGCAATCAAGGTGCTAAGAAGCCAAAGGGTAAGGAGAAGCAGACTGACGCAAGCCTAAACAACGATTTCTCAATATCAGCTGCTACTACCCTACCGGGCCAGGAATCACGTTGGTCAGATCAAAATTATGTTGCGCCCTCTAAGCGAAAGGGCACAGAAAAGCAGAAGCAGCAGCAGAAGAAGAAGAAGAATACTACTTCAGAGGCGAGCATAACAGCCTCCGCGGCAGCTCCGAGTGCACTTCCACGGACAAGCATTCTCCCACCGGCGCAACCACAGTCTGTGGCAGGTATTCAGTCATCTACGAGTACACAAGCACCGATGGCAGCTGAGATGTCTGCAAATACCCCTGCTTCGGAACAGGATCAATTCTCACAGGACTCTCAGGTCTCAGGCAACACTCGAGCAGCCACAAACCCTCAGTCCAGCTCAGATGATGTCGCGGCCTCAACTCCATATGTAGACAGGAACGGTCCGGCTGAAACGGGCTTCTCAGAAACACCGAATTCTTCAGGAGTTCCTGAAGACTCGTCCCAACCGGAGTCTTCTAACACCCCTTGTCGCAGAGTCAACACAGTCCTCGTTCCCGACTACACCAAGAGCAATAGTGCGCAAAATGCAGTGCGATCATTGGGACAGAAGCCACAAGTCCCCAAGATGCAAGACTCCGCAAAAGATGCTAAGTCGTTCAGCTGGGCGAACGAATTTGACGACACCGAGACCTTTGCCCCAAAGCCAGAGACCAAGCAAGCCAAGCAGGCACCACAGCGTCAGACTCCGGCATCAGCGCAAGACACAGGCAATCCCCAGAGGCAGCCAGCGCCATCGAAGCCAGAAGAGAAGTCCCCAGCAAGGTTCAGTGTGCAATCTCCTTCCGAGGCCGAGCAGAAGCTGATGAACCAGATTCAACGCCTTGAAAAGAAAAACTCGAATGACCGGGCAATAATGCAACAATGCTTGTCGAGTGGTAATGTTTCAAAGGCCAAGCAATTACAGGAACAAGACATTCCTTACAACGAGGCTGGTCTGCTTCACCTTCGCGCCAATCTGAAAAAGATCAACCCAGGAAATCCGCTCTTGCAGCAGAAAGGTGCCCAGAACGTCTTGACTGCCCAGCCGGCGAATAGTCCCGCTCAGTCGACGGAAATCGCCGAGAGTAAGGTCATGGCAGCTGGCTCAAATGACTCGTGGAGCGAGAGTGCACTCCATTCAACGCCAGACACTTTGAACGGTCAGGGAAAGCATCAATTGCAGCATGTTGGAGCACACGCGGCAAATGTTCAAGATGATAAGAAATGGGTGACTGACGCCCCGGATGACGATGCGCGCTGAAATGGAAGAAAAAGTAGGTTGTTGAGGTTCTGCTGAGGGGAGAGCTCTGTCATGGGTGACAATGTGGTTATGAGGGCGTCGAGGTCTATGCAGGCCTGTTCGCCGAAGGCAAACAATATCGCGCGATGGTCGTGGGTGTAACTACTTTCATTCTGGTGTAAACAATGTGGTACTCATGTTTTAGCTGGGCGGATCACTCGTACCATAACTCGTCTGACAGGGATCTCTGCGTGTCCCAATGCGTCCGCACATGCCCATTTGCGGCCCAGAGAGATACGATAAGCGAGGGCCGGAACAATATCGTACTTCACCAAAGTCAACGAATGCACACCATATCAATACCCAATGAACGGAACCTCGCACCGGCAACGAAACCCAACTTTCCATAACTCCTATATATTTATCCCATGGAAAAAAAAAGTCAATCCTCACATGTGTGCGGTTCTATGGCCAAGCCCTTCACCATCGAACGGCTCGCTCACAACCACTCATCAACCTTGACACACCTCAACTTCCACCCCTCTAAGATTTTGAACAACGTCAAAGCATGATTATCACCAATTTCCTCTCCCACATCACTTCCCTTGTCGGCATCGATCGGAGCCCATTCAAACGCACCAATCAGAGCAGAAAACATACACCTCATCTGGACTTTCGCGTAAGTCTCTCCAATACATCTCCTCGGACCCGCGCCGAAGTTCAAGAAACTGTAGCTGTGGTCTGCGCCCCCGGAAATTGGATCGAGAAGCCAGCGTTCTGGGTTGAAAGTTCTCGCGTCTGGGCCCCAATGAGCGGGATCGCGCTGGAGAGCCCATGGGGAGAATGTGACTTTTGTTCCGATGGGGATGTGGTGGGAGCGGATTGTTGCGGTGGAGGAGACGCATTGGCGCCAGAGGATTGTGTTCATGCTGTGGAAGCGGAGGGTTTCTCTGATGACGGCGTTCAGGTAGGGCATGCGTTCCAAGGTGGCCGAGATGTTGTCGTTTGTGAGACACTTGATTGATGGGATGTGGGTGTGGATTTCTTCTCGAAGGCGGGACTGCATGTCTCGGTGACGGGAGAGGAGATGGATTCCCCAGACGATACTTCCAGCAGTGGTCTCGGTTGCTGCGGCTAGGAAGTGGACCACTTCGTCGACGAGCTCCTTGTGACTGAAGTTGTTGCTGTTGATCAGCACCTGCAGCATATCGTCTTTGGAAGCGTCTTCGTGTTCGTGCTCAGCAACAACGTCCTCTGCTGTTTGTCGAACGAGAGACATGATACTTCGCATGGTTTTCACTGCTCGAAGCGGAAGCTTGAGAGCTAGCTCTGGCCCGATCTTAGCAGCGACGTCTAGTGTCAACTGGCCTCGCTTTGTCGTCTTCAAGAGCTCGATGTATGCTTTACCGATGGATCTCGGCTTCTCTGCAAGTGCATTGAAAGGACGAGACAGACCCCAAACACCAAAGATGTCGACTGATGCAGCGGAGACGCCTCTGAGAATGGAAGTCTGACCGGCAGGCTTACTATCGGTGTCTTGTGCTGTCTGTTCCGCGATCTTGTCGACAAGTTGCATGACACCGTTGAGCATGACTGGATATGACTTGTCTACCCTCTCTGCGTTGAAGGCCGTGTTGAACGCTTTCCTTGCTCTCCGATGAACATCACCTTCTAGGATGAGAAGACCTGTCGAAGTGACATTGTCGGCAAGCACAAATTGGAGGTGAGGCTTGACAAATGCATATGGCTGCTTGACCAAGAGGTCTTTGACAGCGTCTGGCGATGTTGCAAATAGTCGTTCCTCGTTCCACAGGCCAAAGTATCGAATAAGGCCATCGTTGGGGATCGTGTCGATCCAGTGCTCAAGCTCGTTGATGTTGGGCTCGTGCAATAGCCCGAACATAGCCCAGCCTTGGTCAGGGGAAGGTAGGTGTCGATGTGGTGAGAGCTTCGGTCGGATGAACAGTATGAATATCAGCCAGCCCGCGCAAGCAAGCAGAGTTGCAACGGCGGCGTAAGTCAGGATAGCTGAAGATAGGAGGTGTAAGCGTGGCAGGAGCACCGAGACATGCCATTGTGATTTGATATGGTTGAGCAGCACCACATGCCCTGAATGTGCTGGCGCGCTGAAAGAGATAGAGTCGTTGAAGGAATCCATTGTAGTGTGACTGGAGCGAAGATCGTAGGCTGATGGACATGACACCTTCTTACCTCTCGAGTCTTTTGTACCATCGTCGCCGTCTCATAGAGGCACAGAATACCAGCGGCGACCATTGGCCACCAGGAATACACTTTGTTGTCGGACGCTCTCGGCGGGCAAAGTGTTGATCGCATGTGGTCCCAGAGCAGAGAATGCCCTAGCACGACTCAACGCGTGCGGGAAAAGTGCCTGTAGTGTAGTAGTGCTTACACGGTCTGCTGTTGGTACACGGTCTGCTGTTGGCAGCCAGGCTTCGGCGTTGTCTCGGCAGCCTCTCCTGTGTGATGAGGCTGCGCTTCAAGGATTAGACGAATTTGCAATTTGCTAGTCTCCTTTCCAGACCCTCCGTAGATGCCTGAGGTTAAAACCTAACACCTGAAGCGCGAGGCGCCGCTTGCCGCTGGCTGCCGTCCGCAGATAGTTCTACCCTCCTAGCCTCCGAAGCCCGAGCCCGTACCTATCCGTATACATGCTTGGCCCTGTACCAGCGCCTCTTTATCTATATTTCTACTAATCGATCGCAAAGCCTCAAAAGGCGTGAAGCGAAAGATTTCCGATGCTGCCTAAGGTCTTCGGGTATGAGTAGTGCTTTGTCGGTATGTTGTTGAGCTGTTGGCCGGCTTCCTGCACTTTTACGATGTGGCGACCGAAGAACAAATTAAGGGTAATTGAGCATGTTCTGAGCCGGATTGGCCTCAACAAGGTCTGGTTGGCGAGACTCGGCTCTTTTCAGACATCTTAACGAACGCTGGGGGGCCACAAGCATGTATGTGAGAACGCAAAGACGCCTGTTAGTTTAACCCCGGTCCGCATGGTGTCCAACCAGGCGACTGACAACGACGAATGCTCTGCCATCTCAGGAGCAGGGCGTAGCTGGGCGACTTCCGACAGAAAAAACTTCTGCTCACTGCCAAAATGAGCTGGAGTTGCTCGTATAGATGAGAATGGCGCGACTGTATCTCTGGATCATCCAAGGATTTGCAGAACAATAAAGACATGCTTATTCCTCTTCGATTTTGACCTCCTTCGCCAACAGCCCAACGATGGAATCAATAGCGCTAGAAGTAGCAGCATACACAGAAACGCATATCGTCAGTTGGAATGGACATTCGGACCCAGCAAAGCCCGCAAATTGGAGTTCACTTCGCAAATGGACCATTGTGGTCACCACAACACTTATGACCGCGATGGTTTCATTTGCAAGCAGTGTGTTCTCTGCCACCATCGACGAAACGAAAGCAGAGTTTGGGGTGTCCGCAACAGTGATGCTGCTTGGAATCACTTTATATGTGCTTGGTGGGTCTCGCATGTTTGAAAAGTAACACAAGTCGTAGCGCTGACCAGTGAAGGTTTCGCCATCGGCCCATGTGTATGGGGTCCAGCTTCCGAGCTTTATGGTCGAACCCAGCCGATGTGGATAGGCATGTTGTGTTTCCTACTATTCCAGATTCCACTCGGACTGGCTCGAGACGCTTCAACGATTCTCGTCTCTCGTTTTTTGGCCGGTTTGTTCGGATCGGCACCTCTTGCAATCGTTGCAGGAATGTACGTCGACTTTCTTGGCCCAGTTGAAAGAGGAATCGCAACAGCGGTATTCAGCGTTGGTTGTTGGTGTGGGCCAGTTCTTGGTCCAGTGATTGGAAACATCGCCACCGAGCAGTTTGGCTGGAGATCGACAGCCTGGATAACCATGATTTCCGGTGCCTTTCTCACTCTATTGGCATGTTCATGCACTCCAGAGACTTCCGAGCCGATATTGCTGAAGAGAAAGGCCAGAAGGCTCCGTCTGGAGACTTCGAACTGGGCACTCCATGCTAGATCAGAAGAGAAGCCTGCAGACGCGGCATATTTCATCCGCAAGTACCTGACAAAGCCGGCGAAGATGCTCTTTCTGGAGCCCATCGTAAGTGCTCAAGCATTCTGGTCGACTTTGCACAAATTGCTGATAGCCACCAGTTGATGATCTTTACCGCGTACATGTCACTTGTTTACGGCATTCTCTACCTCTCGCTTACGCTCTATCCGTTCGCCTTCGAGGTTCTACGAGGATGGACGTCGGTGAAAGCAGGTCTCCCGTTCTTGAGCCAACTCGTCGGCATCGTGCTTGGCTGTCTAATCATTGGTTTGCACGGCTACTTCCACTGCAAGAAAGCCCTCACGGGCAGGAAGTTGATGCCAGAAGACAGACTACCGCCGGTCGTGCTGGGTTCTGCACTTTTACCCATCGGTGAGTGAAGGGCTCCATAAAGGGATGAAGCCTAAGCTGATCACTAACCAGGGCTGTTCGTTTTCTCGTGGACATCGGAGCCCAGTCATTCGCCAATACCTCAGGTATTGGCAGGACTTCTGATAGGCTCTGGCGCGGTGCTCGTCTTCATGTCGTCGCTCGCCTTTATCGTCGAGATGTATCTATTCGACGCCAACAGTGCTTTAGCTGTCAACACATTCTTTCGTTGCAGTGTGGCAGCAGTATTCCCATTGCTTTCGCGCGACATGTTCGATGCTCTTGGGATAAAATGGTCGGGCAGTCTTCTGGGATTCATCTGCATTGGTATGGCGCCTTTTCCGTTGCTGATGCTCCGATACGGGTCCACAATAAGAGGCTGGTCGAAGTTCGCGTGTGTTTCAGCTTAGAGTTTGAACGCAAGTCCAGGATAGAATTTGACGCGGCTCTGCAGTACGGAACCTCATAGTTTGCTAGGGAATATGCTCCTCTTCTGTTCTCGTAGTCCTTGTAACGTATCCTTACACCGCGCCGCGCGACTGGCAGGCACCTTCTGGTGGTGCGCGGTGTAAGTAGCTGTTCGGCTACAGCGACCTGCCTCTAGACATGATATCGCCGCCTCCGCCCTGCCCCTGGATACGACGCTATCGCGCCCTTGACCCGAGGCCTATCGACGACGCGACGACGGCTTCGTACACTGACGAGACAACGACGATACGGGTTAAAATGCGGCCTTGTTGCTGTATGCAATGAGTCGCGCCATGCAGATCTAGGGCGTTCATTTTATCCCCCTCTAAGTAGAACGGATACTAGTAGACCGGAACTTCTTCGGCTTATAGAATTTAGAGAACATTAAACTAATAGCGACGTTTCTTTATATTCTACCTAATTTTCTTAGTAGAAGAATATAGATAGATAGTTTATTTCCCTATTCTAGAGTAATCTAGCCTATATAGATTATAGCTATATAGTATCTAAGGAGGAAAACAAGTATACATAAAAACCCTCCTATCTCTAGTTTATCTCCTTTCTTTTATACTAATAGGCCCTATAGTTAGTATACTAGTATCTAGATACTATCTTTATAATATCTATTCTTAGAGTCCTTCTAGTCCTTCCCTTTCCTTCTCTAGGCTATCCTCTATATCTAGTTCTCTAATTTCTCTATAAGTCTAAATTAGAGTAGAAGTCCCTTTTCCTTAATCTATTTTACTATATTCTTTATAGTACTATATAAAACCGGTAGGGGCTTTAAGGAAGTTAGGAAGGTAGAGTAAAGGGCTTTTTCCCTCCTAAGGAACAAACTAAGGATAGCTACTTATCTAGACTTGGAATAGTATAGTAAACTATAATATAAATACTACTACTATATTCTTTATAGTTTTTCTATTTTAGAGTATTCTAGAATATATCTTTATAACTACTTATTATCTCTAGTCTTTCCTTCCTCTAGCCTAATCTAGGTATATTAGAAGTATATATTAGATATTCTAGAATAGGTATCTATATTAGTAGAATAGGTTATTAACTTCTAGAACTCTTCTTCTATATAGGTATATTCTAAGTCTAATATACTTAGATCTAATCTAGATAGTAATACTACTTTTAGCTCTTATTAGGCCTTAGTAGATCCTTTAGTTCTCTAGATACTATCTCTAGTAGGCTCTAGTTCTTCTTCTTAGTAGAGCTATATTCTACTTCTTTTCCTATAGCTAGGATACTATCTATTTAGCTATTAAGGCTACCTTTAGTTTCTCTTTAGTTAGAGTCTTAATTCTATATTTAGATACTTCCTCTAATTTTTCCTATTTAGCTAATTTTAGGATTTAGTTCTAGGCTATATATCCTCTAATCTTATAGACTACTTTCTCTACTATAGTTTAGGCTTCGTAGCTAATAGTCTATTTAGTATACTATATCCTTACTCCTAAAATATACTCTAGAATAGAGGATAATCCTATTTCTAGTTCTAGAACTTCTATAGGAATAGACTTATAAGTATCTATAATCTTCTTTAGATAGGCTACTTAGATCTAGACTCTAGTTAAGCTACTTGTCTTGTTTCTTAGTTATAGTTTTACCTTTTCTATCCCTTTCCTAAATTTAGTATCTATAGAGGAGAGCTAGCTTTATAATAGGTTTATATATATTATTCTTACTTTCTTAAATATAGCTCCCTATATTAATAATATTAGCCTATTAATAGAGGCTTTGTTTACCTTAGCTCTACTTATAGATCTCTTTATTTATAGGCCCTATCTTAGCCTAGGGTTAAGCTAGATACCTAAAATTTTTACTAATAGTAAGGGTTAAGTCTTATAGTCTTAGATATTAACTTATATAGTTATATTATATCTTTTTTTTTATATCTTATAAAGTAGATAAGTCTATACTTCTCTAGTATAAACTTTGTACTATACTTCTTAGCCTATTCCTTATATATCTTATATCTTTCTTCTAGTATCCTATAGTTTATTTCTATACTATCTAACTATATTAGGATATTTGTATTAGGGGCTAGGTATATAGTAACGTATAGAATACCTAACTAACTAATAGCTTAGTAGATAGTAGAACTAACAAGTACCTCCTAAAAGGATTGCATAGCGCGCTAGGTAAAAAAGGCTATATAAGTTACGTACATCTAGTATATATACTAGACGCGTACTACTTAGTACACTTAGGACTTAGTAGGAGACCTTACCTTATCGAGGTCCTTATAATTATCCCCTTTCTCCTAGTATAGCTATCCCTAGCTATAGACAAACCTAACTCTTTATTAAGCTATCCTATCTACGTATTCTCTTATACCTCTAGCGCTTCGAATACGTATCGCGTATATTGCTACCTTAGGTAGCTAGTTACTACGCGAAAACTCTTCGTTATTATATAGTAGAATCCTTATATTTACTACTAGTAACGTTACTAGGTAGGTCTAGCGTATTCCTAAGAACGTATTAATTATTATTATTAGTAACTAGGTAGCCTATATATAAGTAGTATCTATAGTCTACCTAGACGTCCTAGTAGGTTAGGTACAACCCGAGAAATTGGATCCGGGTTCGGTTTCTTGGTAGGAACCGGACGATTGGTTTAGGTTCGGGTTCTAGGACCTATACTAATTTCGGGTTAGAACCCGGACTTTTTCCGGGTTCTATAAGCGTTACTTAAAAGACCGGCTATACTACCGGCTACATAAAGGAAGCTTTACTTTTGTACTACTTAGTACTCGTCCTATAGTATCTACGTATCGCCTAGGTCGCTATTACCGTAGAAACCTCGAGTAGGTTACGTTATAAATTTCTAAGCTATATTGCTAATTCTTACCTCGCGAAAACTTCGATATTAATATTCTATAACGACCGCGCAAGATAGCTCGCAATAAGCGTATAGCTTAACCTACTATCTATAGTAGTACTTAGTAACTATATCAAGGCGACTACGAGCTTAGTAACCGTATCTACTACGAGGATAATGAACCTAATAATCGCGTACCGAGCCTAAAGCGTCGTAAGACAAAAGAGGCGTATTCTACGTATAGGAAGACTATAGTAGACGTAAAGCGAGTCTTACAAATATCTAAGACTAAACAAGCCTTAAGAAAGAAGAAAAGAGCTAAGTAAACTATATTCCGATAGTAGCTAGAGAAGTAGAAGGAGAGA